>VDFB02169419.1:0-26988 GCA_007258455.2 Sequoia sempervirens
TCTCTCTTTCCTCCTCTATCTATATCTCCCTATCTCTCTCCCCCCCTCTCTATCTATACCTTATTACGTCTACCTCTATCTCTTTCTCTCTCACTTCTCTCTCTATCTTTGTACATCTATTTATCTATCTCTATCCCTATACATATATATCATTTCCCTCTCTCTCCCTTCTTCATTCTCTATCTTATTCACTCCATGTCTCCCTCCATCTATTTGTATTTCTCTACTTAGCTCTATTTTTCTCTTTAGCTCTCTCCTTCTCCCTCCCTCTCTCTCTATATCTCCTTATATCTCCATCTTTATATCACTCTATCTCACCATATATCTCTCTCTATCTCTCCCTCTTCCTCCTTATCTCTTTATCCATTCCTCTCTATTGCCCTCTATCTCCATATCTCTCTCTATCTTTATTTCTCCCTCTATCTCTCTCTATTTATCTATTATCTTTAGTTCTCCCTTTATCTCCCTCTCTCCATATTTATCAAATTTTCTCTCTCTTCCTCGTTCTATATTCATCTCTACCTATATCTATTTGTCTCACTCTTCCTCTATTGCTCTATATTCATTTCTATTTCTACCTCTATATTCCTCTCTCTCCCTCCATCTCTAGAAATGTCTCCCTCTCTCTATTTTATTGACTCCATCTCTCCCTCCATCTCTTCTACCCTATATCTCTATATTTCTCACTCAATCTCCCTCTCACTCATCTCTCTATCTCTTTCTATCCATATCCTTCTCTACATATATCTCCCTATCTCTTTATCTCTTTGCCTATCCCTTTCTATCTCTTTATATCAACATCTCTCCCTCTCCCTCTGAATAGTTCTAGCATACAAGTGATAAAATGGAAAAACATTTAAACACTCAATAACATAATGTTTTGTCGTAGCTAGAGAATATATTATGGCATAAGTAAGAACAAAAGAGAAGCCAAATAACACCATACAGACCACATGTATACATATCCTTTTGGCATTATACCCATTGCATTATGAAACATATGCGACAACCCATTAACTTATATCGTCTGCACCCATTAACTCATATCGTCTGATTATGCAACTGGTTCCAAAAAGTTTGAGGGTATAAAAGTATCACAAATTCCATAATCACCAATCAAATTGAGGAAAATAGAATGTGACAAGTTAAAATTGAAGAGGTTATGTAATCCTATGGATCTTTTTTTTTAACTACTGCCCCATAGATCTTTATGCATTGAAACAAGGGAAATTATTCAAACTCTTTTCCTCGAATGTTTTAGGTCAAGAAGTTTTTAAGAAAATCTTCAAGAGTGAAACATCGAGCTTCACAACTACAAGTAGAAAAAAAATGGTTCAAATAGCAAAATGTATCTACCATCTGCTTGCATCATGAATAAAATGTATAGATTTTTTCACAAACTGTTCCGAGAAATTAAGGGCACCTTATGCATATGTATGAATCCTTGTGATGAGTGGTGCACTGCCAGATATATTGCAAATGAATCAATTTTTGTGTTTCTATTTTGACAAAAAAAAACTCTGTTGCTTAGAATTTAGGTACAAACTCCCCCAAAAATAAAATTCAGTTTGTGAACCGCTCTGAAAAATGTATCATATTTATCAATGTCATTTACAATCTCAAGTAGGAACAATGTTTAGTCTTACAGATATGACCAATGGGTAGAGAGTACCACCCAATAATCTCTACAAGTAGAAACCATCCTGCTCTACTTTCTGCAATTGAGAATCGGTCCCTTCTCATCCTAGATATTGCTACCAACATTGAATTACATGTTTTCTCTCACATTTGTGAGGGAATCCTCAAAACCTCAAGGGCCCATGTGTCCAATTTTATTAACATGATACTCTAAAACATTAGAACTTCATTCCAAGTCAAGTATCATCAAGAAAAATGCTCTTATGGTGATATGTCGTATTCAAACACACAGATTTTTTGACAAATCTTTGCCAGGCGGTGACAAGACTTGTAATATATTGTTAATTAGGTCATTTATCATCACCAATAATTTGAACAAGAACAGATTCCTCCCTTGAAATGGTGGAAATGGCTACCATCCCTCACCATAATGTCTCGTCTAACAATCTTGGATATGAGCTTCATGGCAGTATGGCAGTCTGCACACAAACGGAGGTTCTTGAAAATCGGGAACGTCCTGGCCCTGTAAATAAAAAACACAAACAATTAGAGCAAAACCCCAATTAAAAGTACCAAAATATTCAAATCTCTATAGCGTAAATCATCAAGTGTCAATGCAACCATTTAATAGAGTACAACCATGTAAACACAATGACAAAATGGTGCTTGAAATACCACCCAACATGAAAATACCAACGTAACGTAAACAACAACATCGAGAATAGTCGTGGCGATAATCTTGTCCTTAGAGGTTCGCCAAGCTTCCACTATTCACGTAAAAGGGTTGCGAGTCTTGAAGACATAGCCATCCTTGCCCTTTCCCCTGAGCAGTCTGTTTGGGTAATACACCACCTAGTTGCCCTCCTTGAAGGCCAACCATACATAGAACAATAGTAGCACCACAAACACCAAAAATGAAGTCCCCATAGACGTCACCAACGAAGTAAAATCCATTTCCTTGTAGTTGAGATAATGGAATACACAGCTTAGCTCATTTATGCGTGGCTACAGATTGTGTGTGATTAACGGTTAAATGGAATGAGTATGAATGCGTATAAATAAACAGAAAGGGCCACACTATTCCCATGGTAAAGGCGTAGAGAAGAGCGACAGAGCAACAGAACCAGGCCCACCTCGAAGCTAAAACACATCTTTTCAAACCATAAGTTACAATTAATGGGAAAAATATATTATCCTAAAAGGCATAGGTGTGGCAACCGTAACCAATTTGTCAAGCGCTGCACTAATTTTCTTTAACTTTGTAAAGAATAATGAATTAAAGAAATGGGAAAGCTTGAAGGAAGAGCATGAGATGCAGAGGAAGTACACTGTGTACAGAGCCACCCTGTTTAAACCTTACGCAAAGTTCCATAACTCCCTCTCCGTCTAATTCCCTACGCAAACGCAAATAAAGGCCTCCAGTTGTTGTGCAGTAGAAAAATGAAGTGGCTAGTTTTAGTGGCAAAATGTACATTCAGAATAAAACGGTTATTCAAAAGACAATTCCAGAAGCATCATCAGTTATTCTAGGTAATGACGCCACCTTGGCCAAACAAAACTATAGTTCCCTTTTTATCGCATCCAAGAATAAGTCACTTTCCCTTCCGAAACTTATGCCACCAAGGAGATATTTTTTATTATGGCTGTGTTTAAAGACTATCATTCCGCCAATGATAAAATGCCACTTACATATTTGTGATATGTGCTTAATAAAAGAGGGTGATTATTTTGTTGATAATAATTAATAAACAATAAATGGTGATGATTTCAAGAACTCTCCTTGATTTAAGGTAGAGTTTTTCTGAACACACCAAATGCCATTGTAAAACGTCTCTAAAAACTAATTCTAAAATCAGTGCTTGAAAAGCTGGACTTCATGGCGGTCATCACTTATCCAAAAGGAATGTGCCGTAATGTCCTTGCATTGCCACAGAACCTAACTTTCGATCAATAATTATAGCGTTCAAGAACACAGTTAAATGTAGAAAAATTCTCGAGTATTCCAACAAATACATTGATAAGTGCAAAAATTCATAACTTCCATTATCATACCCATGCGTTCCAAATACTTTCTGTTTAACATTTTCAACTGTGATGACAAATTTCATCAATGGATATCTTAATGCACAGTCTGCATTTTCAACTGTGATGATAAAATTTCATCAATGGATATCTTAATGCACAGTCTGCATTTCTTCATTTCGCGACGTGGGCGAGAGAGTATATGGGAATCAAAGACATGATATTTTCATGGTCCATTAAGATTAAAAAGTTCTCATTCAATTTTCTGCCAAAAATTCACACAATTTTATTGTCAGAAACTCTTCAATAAATATATATACAAGTGTCATACAATTCTCTGTAAAAGGCTCTTCAATAAATATTTGTATATGAGAAATCGTAGGGATACTTTGTCTGTTCCTGTGATCTACAAAAGTGGATACATGTAAGATATTTCTTAGTACTGGTTGTGCTGGGCTCTCAAGTTTACCAAATGAAAGCAAATGCAAATGAAAACGATCAACAGTCATTGCTTTATATAATACATAAAACAATGCGTTTTTTCTTTTAGCAGATAAACATTTAAATTCTATCGCACATTACTACGCAGCAGGCGGAACAGATGTCAGAGAAGGAGGCATCCTGGGCAAGGCAGATAACAAGGAATTCTCTGTCACTTGTTGGAGACCAGACATGGCCTGCCCATCCGGTATTACGTCTGTCCATTTGAAGTCCAGAGTTGGATCGTTGTAAATCTCCCACCACTTGTTGACCAGCATCTTTATATCTTCCCTCTCCATGTTCTCCTCTTTCCCTGTGTACCTCCACGGTTTCGATCCCTGCATCGCCAGAGTCAACAGTGGGATAAGAACCTGCAGTGGAATATGAATTTTTATAGGATTTAAATATGGAGAAGAATTTAAAAAGGGTAAAGATAATTCTGGAAATATTTTTCGATTTGATTCCTATCAACTTTTCGGATCATAATCTATGATTCTGAAATAGGATCCACCTGATGGATCTTCGAGAGAATGGATCATACTCGGAATGAGATAACTATTTCATCTTAATAATGAATCGTGAAATGAGGAGAAAAGCTTATATAATCAAATACAGAAATATTGCATAGACCAGAAATATTGCCGATTTCAAGTCTTTAAAGGGTGAAGATACTTACAGCTGCGCAATAATGAACGACTTTTACTTTATCCAGCTCTACATTTTCTGGATGGCGCCATAACATGGCCAAGACTAAGTTGTAAATCAAGGGTATAGGCTTGTACATGTTCTGGAAAAACATGTTCAAGAAATCCTGCTCTGCAAAAGGCGTGGGAGGGGTGATCTGCAGGGTATGTAGCAGGGTGTCGAAGGTCAATTTACTCGGCTCAAACACGAACATACCGGCATTGAAATACAGAGCAGGGGGCTGCCCTAATTCAGAAGGCCACTGGACCTTCTCAGGGCATTGCTGGCAGTAGCCAATCTTATACTGGGGAGTGTGACTCCACGTCTTTTCACAGAAGCAATCCATAACTGCATAAAAATGGCCATCCGGCAGATCGAAAAGGTGATCAATGTTATCATAGACTTGAATATCGGCATCCAGATATATCATCTTGCTGTATTCTACAAACTAAAAATCACCACAAAATTCAACACAGTTAACATAAACCCTAAACCAGAAAAGGAAAAAACATAAACGCAAGAAATTATTTCCTTTCTCATTCATTTAACTTTAGTTACCTCCCAAATCCGTAGCTTTGAGTAGTTGATAACATAATATGCCATGGCAAACTGCACATGGTTCTCTGGAGGATAAATGGGCTGGATTTCATGAACGATACAGCCTTGGCTGCTGAGAAGCCTTCTGTGCCGGTCCGGAACATCAGGCAAAACCGCCACAATCAGGGGATACGCACTGTTAACCTTGCGCAGGCCCTTCACCAGTCCAACCGCGCCCTTCACATAATCTCCATCTCCAGCCAGAAATGTTACATACGCTCGCTTGGAGTAACCCGCGCGGAGGCCCACGGCATTACCGCAGAACGCATCGGAAGGCGCCTCTGGAGCCATTTTCCAATAGCTTGTCACACCAGGAACACGAAGACTATTCTGTAAAAAGGGTTTTTGGAAGATTAGAGAAGTTCAGAAGCTGTAAAGTTTGAGAGCGATTAAATAAGGGAACGATTAGAGTGCAGCCGAAACCGAGGTAGCGATCCTGGTAAGTGATCGATGAGTTAAATAGAAGTGAAATAGAGGGATTCTCTGGCGCCCGAAGAGCGTAGAGCCTCTTACCACGGCAGGAAGCTTCCGGTTCTTTTCCAACCGACATATCGGACCGCCTTTTGAGGTCTCTATAATTTCAGCGGTACAGTCTCTCATGTGATAAGAACCTCCAATCAGTGCTCTCGCAAGGAAGCGGACACGCGTGCTGCTTAAACAAAATTAAGTTGTACGTTTATTCAACGTGGCAATCTGTAGGTAGGGTCGATAAGAAGGATCCTCAGTGGATTGCAAGTCATTAACAGCAATGTACACTACTTGTAAGCCTCTGCCAAGTGTAGGTTGGACTGTCAATGGAAACTTCCCGTTAATGGCGGAAATCATAAATAGTAATGGATTTGCGCTGTTCAATTTTGGAAATTTTATTGGATGATGTTAATGGGAATCTTTGTATCGTCCTTTTTCTCCAGAATGGTCTAGACTCCCATTAATGGAGCTTTTGGTCTCTGTTATCTTCCACCGTTAAGAAATCACACTACAAGATAATTTTATTATTTGCATTTCTACTTTTGCGATACGTGCGGAGAATTAAATGATTTTAATTACGTATGAGATTGTTCTAATTGTTTACAGATTTGTAGGACAGATGGCCTCTATTATTTGGCTGCTCCTTTTCTTATTGATTTAAGTCTTTCTTTATTTTTAAAATATTTTTTATTATTGAATTGACTTTTAATGTTTTTTCATATTTAGTCTAAATGTCTATTTATATTCCACATTCAAAAATGTATGTTTATTTATCTTACCACAATCCACAATCCATCATGTTATTCAAATTTATCTTTATTTCTATTAGTCTTGTAGAAAGTATAAATCCTCTCTTTTTATTCTTTTTAGGTGTAGTCTATTTGTGTTGCATGCGAGTTTATTAGTCGAGTAATGAGGGTCTTTTCCTTCCATTTGATTTTTTTCCTACTTGTTTTCTTCCTCCACATTATTGCTCTAAACTTTTAATTCACATAATTTTAATGTCTTTTTAAGATTTGAACATACTATTATTCTAACTAATTATCCATTTATGGTTCTGTTTCATCCATATTATGAACATTGTATATAGTATGGTGAACAAATTAGTTTATATGATTTTTTTTAACAATGTGTCTAAATAATAATAATAAGCTTACAAATATATTTGTTATATGACATTGGAAAGTTATAAAAGATATTTTCATAGTCATCCATGTATTTTTCCTTAATCTACCATGAGAATCTTTTATTTAATTTGTCAAATGTATTTTTATTTTGGTAGATTACTTGGATATCTTAGCACCTAGAATTTTTTTATTTTCATGAGATGACTTCATTTCAACCTATTGATATGTATTGAGATTATTAGTCTCTAATTTTATCATTTGAGGAGGAATGATGCATTCTTCTATTCATTATGTTGTGACAATTTTGAATAAAGATAGTTATGAGTCTTGACAAAATATCATCCTAACACAACTTAAGTGGCTTAATCCTTTGCTTTATATTTTGAGGATTCATACTTAAACCTAGCACACTTGAGAGGAAATTAACATGGGGTAATATACTTGCAAGTGGAAATACCCATAGGTGTAATCCTTGTATGCTTAGTGTCAACTAATGGTGTAATAATTCAAAGAAAAAATAGATGCTAGGTCTTCTAATAATGAGGCTAAGGATGGATTTTAAATAGGGTTCTTTTGGGTGGGAAGAATGCAATTCTTTACAATAGATCAAAGGAGGGATTTTTCAACGTAGATGAAGACCCTATTCGTGGTTCGACTATATGATGGAAACAATTGGAGCATAAAATATTAGAAAGAAGAGCTTGCTTGTTGAGTAGGGATTGAGAATGCCTTCTTCCATCTCAAACTGGAGAAATCCCTTTTCAACTCAAAAGAGACAACACTTGTAGGTTCTCTTGTGCTTGTAATGGGAAAAGTTTTTTCATGAAGCCTACCAAATTTTCTACAAACAAAAATCCTCTATAAGAAAACATGAAGAAGTTCTTCCTCTTTCCAAAAGTTACCCTACAATCTACAAAAGAAAGTGGCTACTAATCCTCCAAAATAGGTTAAAACGTTACACAAATTAACCAAAACACACAATAATAACCCTTTAAAGAGGCCAACTAGGTCACAAAACTAAACCAAAATATTATTTTTTGTTACCAATTTTTTGATTTTACAACTTTTCTCATAACGTACAAATTTGTATGGTACATCAAGGTATTGAGGATTTAAAAATTGAAATAGAATCAAAATTATCATTTTTTTTGAAATGAAAGTCTAGATTCTTTGTTTATGAAGCCTTCCAAAGTCAATGGTGATGCATTTTTTTCTCCATAATGCTCCAATTATAGGGCTAAGTGTTGGAGTCACCTTGACGAGGGAAGGGCCATGCAATCATGGCTTTGATACCATGAAAGTACAATTGCTTGATATCTCCACTAGTGAAATTTTTAAAAAAGTGCATGCCTATTATATAAATGAAGAGTGTGTGAAAATATAAAAGTAGAGGTGGTAGGAAGCTAGGATTGAATGAATGACCACCCCTCCAAATGTACAACACATCTAATCTCAAGTGATAAATTTTTCAGCATGTGTCAAGTGTGCATGAACTAGGTGTCTCAATAGGTGAGTATGTATGTCTCAACCACATGAAGTGAGACAAAAAGAAAAAAAAATCCCTAAGTGGAGAATTAACTATTGTGAATAAGCCAACCTAGGAAATGTGATTAGCTAACTAGTTTGATAATAACCTTATGTATAACACCTTTAACTTAAGTATATTGATCACTCTCTGAGGCATGCATTGAGATTTATTACTATTGGAGACACCTCAAAGAATCACACAAGCCATGATTTATATTAGTGAAACATGTCACAATAGTGAATGTTCTATTCCAATAAACAAAATTTAATAAGCACACAAATATTTGAAATAATTCACTCTAAAAGGTATATTGATGATGATAATGGGTCCCACCACCTAGGTGTGATAAGGTATTGATGTACAATAAATTCTCTCACAAATGAAAAAAAGGAGAAAACCTAATGGGAAAAAGAGAAGGAAAAAAAAAATGCTTAAAGGTTGTCCCTAAGAGATAAGAAAATGAAGAACTCTTGAAGCATTTAGAAGCTACACACTTTGTCAAATAAGAACTAGTTTTTACTATAATCAAAGATCCCTATAAAAAATGAAGATTAGGATAAGAGAGGAAAAAACAAAACATAAGTACAATAAGTACACTACTCAACCATATAAGCACATATGACACAAGACAAAAATATATTAATTTGAATTTACAAAAATGGTAATGATTAAAGAGTAAAAAATAGTACACGAGTGACCCCATAAACATTATTTTCTGTACATAAGGGTGAAGTCACAATAGTGGTTTACAATTCAAGTGAGGAAGGAAAACTCACAAAAAATGAATGCATGGAAAAAACTTGATTTTAGGGGTTCGTTCGAACCTATTGATTCGACCGAACCCATTAGGGGTTTGCTAGAACCTGGGTTCGGGCGAACCCTTTTAATACTTTCCCGCCAAAAAATCCAACAAAACCCCTTATAAAAGGGAGGTTCGAACAAATCCCTATGGGTTCGTTTGAACCCCCCTTATTCCTCATCCCCCCCATTGAGACACAAAAAAACCTGAATTTTGGCAATTCAGAGCTCAGGTTGAGGATGAAAATGGAGAAATCTTCACAAACACAACTGGAATTAGGTAGTCCTCAGAATGAGCTATCCAACAAATATAATTTTAATATGTTTTGGTTTTATTATGTATTTATTTTTTTAGTTTTATTAAACATAGGTTTTTCATCGAAAATGAAAGTCTCTATTTTGAACATGTGGAAAAATAGAATATTATCAATTTTTTTTTGAAAAATATGAGTGCACTAGATATTGAAATCCTTGATCCAACAAAATAAAATAAAATTGAATTTTGATAGATACAAAAAAAGTTATGCATTATACGGTTGCTCTATGTTTGAATTGTAATTGGTTTGACTTCAAAACTTGATTAAAGAAAAAATATTCATTAAAAAACTGTCTAACCAAGTGGAAGCACTAGATATCAGAGTTACAAATCTAAATTAGAAAGAATTAGAATTTTATCCTTCATGGAAAAAAAGTTATACGTTATACGGTGTGCGTCACTTTTTAAAAATGCTATTTTTTGAAAAAAACCATTTTTCGTGGGAGATGGAAAAAGAAGTGCAATCTGATTCCAAAAATTTTGAAAAAAATATTTTTAGAATCTACAGACAAAATATGACGAGACTCTAGTTTGCATCATCTTCAAATTCTTCATGGTTTAGCCACTATAGGTGCTCGAATGTGAAGATTTAGTTTAAAAAAATAATTTCAGTGTCCAATTTGGCCAAAAATTGTAAACCACTATTTTGGGATCACCCATAAGTATTAGATTTTCACAAATACTGATCAATTGAAAAAGGTAGAAGATTGCCTCAATAAACAAGAATGTTCACTCCAAAGAGAAATCAAGGAAGCATTAGTGTAATCATGTGATGGTACCCCCTTAATATTGACAATGAAGAGTGATTGGAAAATTAACTTAAATGTGGCATGCAAGTGTGCAAAAGGATGTAACAACATATCCAATGTGATGTACAAAAAACTAGAAATGGTGTGCATGAACAAGACACAAACACACGAGGTTAGAACGTTGAGTTCCTTATTTTTGTGGAGGAACACTCACTAGATAAAGTTGTGATGGAAAATAACAAGGCATGCACACAATAAAGCATGAAACTTTATAAAATAGTGTGAGTACAAAAGAAATATTATTATGTTCAATGTGTGTTTCAATTTTGTTGATGATTCCTTGGCTTGTGAGAAAATTTTCCACTCGAATCAATTCTTTACAGTAAGAATGGGTCTGAGAGAAATCATTAAGCAACGATAAGCAAACCCAAATGACATCAATCCAACTTCTATTTCTTTATTATTTTTTGCATGACTAAGTCGATACATATCTCTGAGTCACCTTCTATATCAATTTATTTTATGCCTTTATCCAGGAAAGGCTTTAGGTCCAAGGCACGTGCCTCAATTTTGATTTCATTATTGGTTCCCATTTTTAGTTTCTTTTGATAGGGATGAAACTATATTTACCTCATGGTTTCTTATCAGACATCTTGTTTCTAAGGCATCCAATTTTTCCTTAGATATCTCATCAAAATTTAGTTTTAATCGATCACTAGGGGGCATATCCATCTAGTATCATTCCTCTTTGATAATGAATTGTTTACTAGTAAAGATCCACTATTTAGGAATTTGAGATTGTCCCATTCCTTCATTATCCTTTCATCCCATTCCATTAATGTGAATTTATTCTTGGAGAGAGCTTTAGAGTTTAAAATATTAGTAAAGTTAACTTCCATTTTATGTAGAACTTGGGCAACACAAAATTCTTCATCAT
Source organism: Sequoia sempervirens (assembly GCA_007258455.2). Classification (NCBI taxonomy): domain Eukaryota; kingdom Viridiplantae; phylum Streptophyta; class Pinopsida; order Cupressales; family Cupressaceae; genus Sequoia; species Sequoia sempervirens. Next base: position 11,345 of record VDFB02169419.1, read on the forward strand.
GATAAAATTTCATATTCCTTTCCTTCCATATCTACCATACATTAGATGTGATGGGCTAACAATCCAAATATATTTATTTGGTAGGGTGTTAATCCCCCATGTAGGTCCCAAATGGGACTATGAGGGTAGTGCATCCTTCCATGCCCCTTTTAGAATAGGTGGTAGGGGTGTGTGGGGGCCTTACCTCTGTCACCTCCCTACCATTGCTAGGAGGTACAACGGGTGTGGGATACCCTAGAACTCTTAAATACACATTTTTTGTTTAAATTAAAAAAATTAGCATTAGACTACATTATACAAGCATCCGTAACTTTTTTGATATTCAAGAATAAAATTAACAATTATTATTTTTCTACACAATACAATATAGGGTCATATGACTATACAACCTCTTTTTTTTTGCCTCCATTACACTTGCTTTGATTTTTATTATTTGATAATTCATTTAGGGGATTTTGGCCACTCTAAATGTAATGAAACTATTTTTTGACACCAAAGTGCTTGACAAAAATGTTTTCCTATCATAAAGGTAAACCCTAAAACAAAAAAATTAAAAATAATTGTAAACAAAAATAAAAATTAGCAAATCAAAGGTTATATTTTTTGGATACTATGGATGCAATGGAAGCATCAAATCATTTAGGATACCCCAACGATGTTATTTTCCAATACAGTCCTCTTGAAATCTTTGTTCTTCTTTGGATCCAAACAAGCTCCTTCTCACCCTATGACTTTGATGCTATGTTGGAGTTACTTCAAAGATTCGCACAAGCCATGATCTAGATGAGTGAATCATGATATAATATTGAATGTGCTATTCCAATAAATAAAGAATAATAGACACACAAATATATGAAATAAGAATAATATATTTTGTAATTGTAAGATTATAATGTAAATGGGCTCACTTATAAATCTAAGAACACAAGGAGTATTTAAATAAGAAATACTCAAGAGGAGTCCTCTCACATAACAACTAGGGAGTCACCAAGCAGGTCGGTCTGAAAGACAAAAAAATTACTAAATATCTAATATATTTTCCATGAATGTGACACATGTCACAGGTGAGAGAAGATGATCCTCAAAATGTGACATGTGTTTAGGTTAACACCTAAGGAAACTTATCCTATATATAATAAACCTAGGATAATAAAAAATATATATGCAATAATATTATGCACACATCTACTTCATTTATGTGGTGGAACCATCACATTCAAAAGAATGATTTGGACCTTTGGCTCTTTACAAGAATCTTTAGGAAAAAAAATCTTCTTAAAAAGGTATTGAATACTTGAGATATTTATAGTACTTTCTTGACCTCTATTGGAAGAACCTTAGGACACTCAAGTTCAATAATTTTTGTTGGTTTCTCTACTATTTTAGACATATAAGCTATGTGCAATCTTCCTTCTTAATTAAAATGTCCATTTTTTTAGTGCAATTGAATTTTAAAGATAGTTATCTACAAAATAGTGTTAAGATTACCATGTTCTCTCTCAAGTTCATTTGTTGGTCCCTATTCTCTCATCTTTTATATGATTTCAAATTTAATATCAAATGGAAATGATCTTTTTTCAATCTCAATTGAATTAATTATAATTCTTCATTCTTGATTTTTTCTTTACAAAAATAAAAGTCGAGTTTACCTCTCTCCCTTTAGGAGAGGTTATGCCTTGATTTAGCCTAGTAGTTTAAAGTCCATGCCTAATCCCAATTGACTACCTAGTAACTCCTTTCCTTTAAGCTCCCAATTGAAAATCGTGGTCAATTCCTCCAATAGTCTTCTCTTCTATCCCTTCTTTCAGAAGAACTTCTTATAGAAGAAGGAAAACATTAAGCACTTCTAGAACTATCTCCATTTCCAACACATTTGCTCTACCATTTTGCCTCTTTGCTTGCCATGTTTAATAGAATTTTGTATGGAAAGCTACCTTATTGGGTGCTTCTCTCTCTTGTAATTGCATGTCTAAAATTTATTGGAAAATAATTGTTCATTTCACTTGGAAAGTTAGATGTAAATTTGTGTTTTTTAATCTAATTTGTTAAAAAACCAAAACATTTTATTACTTATTCTAATATTTTTTTTATAAATGATGAATCTCACTCACTTTTTATAAGAAAATCTTAATATACACATTGATTTACCTTAACAAATTGAACAAATCCAAAATCAATTTAAAAGTAATAATAACAATAATTTTATTTTTAACAAAATCACAAATAAAGAAATTAATGTTTCCAATTTTAAAAAATTAATTGAACCATACCAAATGTAAATAAGGACATCCACCATATGAGACCCCACATGTCTGAATGTGACAACATTGACATGCATATTTCAATTGTAAAAATACCAAAATTTTTGACAACATTGACATGGATATTTCAATTGTAAAAATACTAAAATTTTCTTATATTTTGTATCGATTGGTTTTGCCAAAAAGTTTAATGCTAAACCCTTATGTTACTCTTTTACAAGTCATTCTCAACTTTATTCAATAATTTCTTAAATCAAATGGCCATGTTTTACATGATTGGTGGGACCCGTTTAGAAAAACATTGCATATATTTTATTGTGACAAGTTGCTTTTTTTATGGTTTTTTAATAGCGATGGTTGATACATTTACAAAAAATCATCTAAATTTTCTTAGGGATTAAGAATTGAAACTAAACACAACCACCAATCACATTGAGTTTAGTGATGGGTGTCATAATTTTGGCAAGTATTACCCCATTCTATGTTCCCTTTCCTTTACGCCATGTCATTAGTGATAAGGGGCTCTACAAAGGCCTATATCTTAAGTGGATATTTATTATAAGAAATAAAGTTGAAATCATACCTTAAATAAATTTGATGGAGTAAAATTTCAGGTGAAGTCTTAGATAAATTTGATAAAGTAAATATCTTTTAAATAATATTTAAAATGTATGTTTAATTTTTTAGTTGAATAAATATTGAAAAAAAATGTTTTTGGATAATTGTATTTGTTTTTTTTTATCAATGTTTAAGATCATATTTCATGATCTTTTATGAGAAAGAGGATGAAAATACTTAATTACAAAATTAATTATTTATACACTTGACAAATGTCTATTAAATGTTTTGTTTTGTTTTAAAGTTGAAAAATAAAAATTTTGTCCAAGACAATTTATAGGTTTTTATAAAATAAATGCTTTTAAATAAAATTGAAATTATATCCCAAATAAGTTTAAGAGAATGAAACTCCCTCAATCCTTAATACTAATCATTTTCTCATTTCTTAAAAAATAATACATCTTCAAGAACAGATAAAATAAACAAATCAAATTATAATTCATAATAGTATTCATATCCTTCATAATAACAACAATAAAATATACATATGAACAATAATTCATATGAAGACATTCTCATTAAATATGCCAATATATTATAAATTGAATCTTGAACAAAATTATTTGAAGAAAAATGAATAACAAAAACAACAGATTGCTTAATCAAAATTTACAACAAAATATCTAAAAAAAATAGTGAACAGTCAGAAATAAGAATTGATATTTGTTAGATGTAACTTTTATCTCTTACTAAACTGTTCAAATCTTAAATCCCACAAACTATCTAATCTAATACACATTATTAAAAACTTAATTATATTTAATTCATCCATAACCCCACAAAAAAACATCCACGAGATTTGTCCCTTCCGTGGAAAAACAAAAGTTAAAAAAGAGAAAGTAATTAATAATAGAAAAATTAACGCACTACGGTCTTTTGACCGAAGCAGGAAATGAAGGATACACGTCTTAAAAATATTAATTATTAATTTAATAAACGCAACAAAGCATACTTTTAATGTGGTGTAATAGTAAAAAGAGAAAAGATCGAGAAGATTAGGCACCACGTGTCATCACTGAAGTGTGTCCTAAATGGCTTTAAGCGTGAGCCACAAATTAAAAATTGAGCTTGCGGTCCTAAGAAAACTTCTCCAGCGACAAAACAACCGTCGATTGTCAAGCGGCGGAGAAGGATCGATCTTGGCCGTTGGTTGACAGAAGACGAAGCTTCCAGTTGGTCATAATTAATTAATTTGTGTAGGAGCACAAATTTCACGAGGGGGCGTTAAGAGCGCATGGAAAGTTCTGGGAAATTCGAAGGAAGAGTCTGGACTCCAGAATTTCATTACGTTCAATTTAGTTGCATGTAGCGTAATTTCACTGGAATTTTGGCTATATATAGACTACAACCACCACATTCTAGGTGAGGAGTATCAGAGATTCTGAGCTAGTGGTTGACCGGTCGAATCTTGTCGGCACTCGACATCCCTCGCCGGTAGGTTGCTTAAGTGTCCTCATAGCAAGTTAACCCTTATAAACTAGATTTCAAAATTGCAGTCAGCCTCTAGAGTTGTTTTCCCTGCGCCAGTAGGGTTCTGTAGGTACCCTGTTTGTTGGTGTGTGTAGAAAATGGCGCCTGAAGTTCCACCCGAGGTGTTTGGCGAAAAGGCCGTGAGCCTTCGCGGTGGATACTCCAAACGCGCGTATGTGACGTTTCTTGCAGGAAGTGGAGATTATGTTAAAGGCGTGGTAGGGCTTGCGAAGGGCTTGCGCAAAGTAGGCAGTGTTTATCCTTTACTTGTAGCGGTCCTGCCAGATGTACCAGCTGAGCACAGAAGAATACTGACTAATCAAGGGTGTATTGTTAGAGAGATTGTACCAATCTATCCTCCGGAGAATCAAGTTCAGTTCGCCATGGCCTATTATGTCATCAATTACTCCAAGCTTCGAATATGGGAGGTAACATCATTAGTATAAGCTTGTCTGTTGTTGGATCAGAAAATTCTGTTACATGCTTTTGTCTCTGATGAAATATCTGTACAGAAAATTCTGTTACAGGCTTTTGCCTCTGGTGGAATATCTGTACAACTATCTAACATATTATGGTTTATATGTGTTGTGTGGTGTGCAGTTTGAAGAATACAGCAAGATGATCTATCTGGATGCCGATATTCAAGTCTATGATAATATTGATCACCTTTTTGATCTGCCGGACGGCCATTTCTATGCGGTTATGGATTGTTTCTGTGAAAAGACATGGAGCCATACTCGCCAGTATAAGATTGGCTACTGCCAGCAGTGCCCTGAGAAGGTCCAGTGGCCTTGTGAATTGGAGCAACCCCCTGCTCTGTACTTTAATACCGGCATGTTCGTGTTTGAGCCGAGTAAATTAACCTACGACACCCTGCTGCACACCCTCAAACTCACCCCTCCCACGCCTTTTGCAGAGCAGGACTTCTTGAACATGTTTTTCCAGAAGATGTACAAGCCCATTCCCCTGCTTTACAACCTAGTCTTGGCTATGCTATGGCGCCATCCAGAAAATGTGGAGCTCGATAAAGTAAAAGTCGTCCACTATTGCGCAGCTGTAAGTATATTCACCCTCCTTAAATTTGCCCTTTAGAAGTTCTTGTTTCTCTGTATGTTCTTACCTGAGTCTTGGCCATGGCGATGCAGGGATCGAAGCCGTGGAGGTACACAGGGAAAGAGGAGAACATGGAGAGGGAAGATATAAAGATGCTGGTCAACAAGTGGTGGGAGATTTACAACGATCCATCTCTGGACTTCAGTCCGACAGATGTGATTCCAAATGCCCAAATTTTGTCTGGTTTGCAACAAGTGACAGAGAATTCATTGTTGGCTGCTATTGCCCCCATGGGCCCTACTTTAAGATCTCTACCCCCTGCTGCGTAATAGCTTTTAAGTGTATCAAATGTTTGTGCATTCGAATGCACACTCTTATATCCGTATATACATGAGCGAATCTGTACTCTATGAAACAAAAGTTCAGCTTACTTTCAAGAGTTTGGGAATATATTAAAAACTACAATTCGCCATTTCTGTCTCACAGATGAGAACCAATTACCGTTTTGTCGACTTTTCTAGAGAATGGATTTATGACTAAATATAAGCTTTTTAATATTCAGAGGAATTATACTAGATAAATAATTGAACTCTGAATGTATAACCTTTTAGATTTTCAGAAAAATCAAAATTTAACGGGAAATTATTCTATATAAATAATCAAATTTTGAGTGCACCGTCTAAAAACAAATATAATCACTAGCCATTTCCAATAATATGTGGATATTAAATCTTTTTAATGAAGGATTATAATAATAAAAGATATATTCATGGTTGTATGCTTTCTTCTAACGATGACATTGTAAAGGCTATTGCCATGCAAAATTAACTAGAAATTAGAATGCATATGGAAAACTACACAAATTATATGGTCAAATTATTTGATCAAAGTTATATTAGATTAAGAAGTTTATTAGTCCAGTAATGCTAGATATTAGAATGAAATTGCATTGGATTAAAAATCATATCTCTAAAATAACGCTTTCAGCATGGTCAGAGAGAAGACTTGGAGGTAAAAGACATCTAAACATTTTGTTTCTTTATATGAGTGAAGAAAATGGAGGAAAAGCGAAGCATAAGGAATGATCGAGATTGGGTGGCGAGTAGTTGTAAAAGTTGTAAATATCAACTATAACCTCATTTTTGTGGTGTTAATGAATGCCGTGTCTTTGGGGGATAACTTTTGAGCGTTGTTGGTTGTGGCTACTTAGAAAACAAATTTCCTTTTCATGTGAGTTTTTTAAAGCTTAATTTTGATGGCTGTAGGGTTGTATTTTTAATTATAAAATATGAATATTTTTTTAATTTATTTTTTATAAAGTAAATAATTATTTATAATAATAATTTTCTTTATTTATTATGATCTTTTAAATCTTATTTTTAAGGTATAGGGTCTCAACCATTTATAGTTAGATGGGATATATTTTTACCAAGATAAATAGGTAAGAGGATTGGGCTTGCCCCCACCTTTATCAATATATATGGAATTATAATTGGATATATTTTGATATATCTACATTGTCATATTAATAATTGTATATATAAGAAAACTGTTTATATAAACAAATATTTGTTTTGTGTATATCTTATTTTATAAATAACATATTTATAGTGGATAGTTATAATATTTTTAATAAAGTAAAAAAATATTGATTATATTTGTTAATGAATATTATAAATGTGTTACAAGATTAAGTTCTATAATCACAAATAGTATATCAACAATAGGATTTGGTCCAACTATTAACTCATATTACAAAACTAAATTTTGTAATCACAAATACGGTACAAACAATAAAACTTTGCCCAACTATTGACTCCTTACTTATTGGATTGGTAAAATTTAAATTTAGTTCTACCCATGTAAAATACCAATAAAAATATAGACTAAAACTATCATTACCTATATTTAGATAACAATATGTAGAAGATAGTAAGAGATATCATTTTTGAAGTGTATGCTTAAAATATTATTATATTATATAAATATTTATTATATTATTATTATATTATATTAATTATATATTATACTTATATTTTTATTAATATATTAACATTATTTTTATTATTGGGGTGGGGGCCTAGTTTGATTGGTTAAAGCATCTTGTTGCAGGCAAGAGGTCATGATGTCTAGTTTCCTCCCATCTTTGTGGTATATTCTTATTTCATCTTATTCTCACATTTCTTATCATGATGTTGTTGGTGTTATATATTATTATTATTATTATATCTTATCTTATCTTCACTTTTTTTTAATTTTTTATTTAATTTTAATTTTAATTTTTATGTACATGTCTTTCAAACCCCATTCCCCCATTATAAATTCCTTTGGACTGAATGTTATCTATTTTAAAAAAATAAAAAAATAAATTAATAATAGAACAAATAAAAATAGGTTGAATAGATTTTTTAAAATATAAAAATTATTTTATCTATGGTTTGATTAGATAATAATTTTAAACAATTTTTTGAGGATGAAAGTTATTAGATTAAATATACATTTTATTATTGATAGAATCCTTTTACTATTCATTTTGACTATAAAATAGGTAATAGCACAGAGCTAATTATTTTGGTAACACTTTTTATTGATTTTATTTTGTTTAGTTTGTATTAAATGAACGAATAATAGAGAAGAATTAATATTGGTTGACTAAATTTTATAATCTATATGTTTTTTCATATTTTTTCCACCATATAAAAATTATTTTATCTATGATTATATTAGAAAATAGTTATTTAGTAAAAAATATATTTGTTGGTTTTGATTGATTGAGACAACTACAATGTCAACTCTATTGTCTATTTTCTCCACTTGTCATTCAATCCACATGCTTATGGTCTTTAATTTAATACAAAATGACATTAAAAGAGACTTGATGTTACATTTATATTTCAAATAGTTTGTTATTATTTATTTATTTTGGGTATTTAACATCATTTGTAAACTATCCATGTTCAAACTAGTGTGAATTGCAATATGAGAGTAGCATGGAATAATTTTTTTACAAAGTTGCATACAATTTTCTTGAGTATCATTTTTTGAAACACTACACATAAATTAAGTAAACTATTGTTTAATATACAACTAAGTTTTTTAAAATATTTGAATTAAATTCTTTACAATGTGTGCACTAGAATGCTAACATCTAGAAAAAACTAATGATACAATTAATATTTTTTTATCTCTGTGGTATATTCTTATTTCATCTTATTCTCACATTTCTTATCATGATGTTGTTCGTGTTATATATTATTATTATTATATCTTATCTTATCTCCACTTTTTTTTTTTTATGTACATGTCCTTTCAAACCCCATTCTCCCATTGATAAATGCCTTTGGACTAAATATTATCTATTTAAAATAAATAAATAATTAATTTATAATTAATTTTTTCTTTTGATTTACAAAATTTAAAATTGAAAATGTAAAAATAATAGAACAAATAAAAATAGGTTGAATAGATTTTTTAATGGTATTTTTTTAAATATAAAAAATATTTTATCTATGGTTTGATTAGATAATAATTTCAAATGATTTTTTGAGGATGAAAGTTATTAGATTAAATATATGTTTTATTATTGATAGAATCCTTTTACTATTCATTTTGACTATAAAATAGGTAATAGTGGAGCCAATTATTTTGGTAACACTTTTTATTGATTTTATTTTGTTTAGTTTGTATTAAATGAACCAATAATAGAGAAGAATTAATATTTGTTGACTAAATTTTGTAATCTATATGTTTTTTCATAATTGTTCCAACATATAAAAAATATTTTATCTATGATTCAATTAGAAAATAGTTATTTAGTAAAAAATATATTTATTGGCTCTGATTTATTGAGATAACTACAATGTCAATTCTATTGTCTATTTTCTCCACTTGTCATTCAATCCACATGCTTATGGTCTTTACTTTAATACAAAATGACATTAAAGGAGACTTGATGTTACATTTATATTTCAAATAGATTTGTTAATTTTTTTTTTGGTGAAAGTGGCAAGCCACTATAATATATATTATATATATAAATAAAATATTACAAAGTCTAGTTCAAAAGAGCATACCAGTAGGAAAGAACGAGAAAGAAAACCTCCAGTTGTAGCTCAAATATATACAAAATTTCTTAGTATGACTGTCTTTACCTATAATTTCCTATTTACAAAGCCCTTTGTTCCTTTAACAAGCTCCTTTTACAATGCCAAAACTTGTAAACCCAACCTTCAAAATAACTACATTGAATTTGAATTATGCCCATACAAAATAACTGACTACCCATATCTATTATTAGATTTGTTATTATTTATTTAGTTTGGGTATTTAACATCATTTGTAAACTATCTATGCTCAAACTAGTGTGAATTGCAATATGGGAGTAGCATGGAATAATTTGTTTACAAAGTTGCATACAATTTTCTTGAGTATCATTTTTTGAAACATTGCACATAAATTAAGTAAACTATTTTTTAATATACAACTAAGTTTTTAAAAATATTTGAATTAAATTCTTTACAATGTGTGCACTAGAATGCTAACATATAGAAACAACTAATGATACAATTAATATTTTTAATTTTGTTGATTAGATCTTATGGTGGATATTTCTTAAAGAAATCATTAGATTTTTTAAAAATTATTTTGAGACTATTTGGGTCTCTAGTTTTTAGTACTATCAAACGTGTTTTTTTTTCAAGCTTGGAAATCATTCTTCTTTCAATTTCTTTAAGCCTAAAAATATTGAAACCCTAGTGTACATAAATCCTAGAACTTATCAACAATTTTTTTGTTTGAGAAATTTATGTTAAAAATTGAAGGATCATATAGCATTAAATTGATATTGTTGGTGCCATGGAATGGTTGGATTAATTTATAAATAAATTTGATTAAAAATTGGGTTTTGATCCGTATTCCTAACACCTTTCTCAAGTTAAACAAGAAACCCTAAGTAGTTGATCCTTCAAGCCTAGAATTAATATCTTGCTAAGGTTATATGGGTTGTCCTTTCTTAATAATGTCATTAGGGAAATTGGGATGAAAAAAGTTAGCATGATGAACATCATCCAAAGTCTTAAATAGAGAATGTAATTGAGTATCATACCTTACATTACACAAATCAATCTTCTCCATTGGTGTGAATGGGTTTTTACCTAGCTAGTTCATCTCTTAGCTCCTATTTACTCGACTTAAGTTTACTAAGGGTGCATATAGGGTATTTATCACTTTATGTCTCAAGTCACAAGATTAAGACATATTTTATAATATTATGTAATTTTATGTCTCATCTTAGTCTATACAACCAAGGAGTTCTCTTTGTAATTGTAATCTATTATCATTGTATATTTACATCATTTGATAGAATAACATTTAACTTTTCATATTTTATTTCCCTTGTTCTTTCATTGAAGTTTCTAGATCTTGGGTGGCTACATCTTTAGCTAAATCTTGATTATTTTGAAGAATAAGTTGGAGTATACATTTTAGAAGGAAAAATGATATTGTTCTTTTCAAAAATATTTTTCAATTCATCATGTCATTATAACAATAATTTTATTCATTTCCAACCATTTTGCAATATACATGAGTAGGTTTCTCCTTCTTAGATGATTCCCCTTTAGAAAAATAATTTTTTTATGTTTTTCAATGGAAGTAGATGTGGATTGTGTGTTCTTAAAATTATTTTTATTCTCTTTTCCATTAGAAGCCTTCTCATCCTTTGCAATCAAGGCTTGTGATTTTGAAGACTTTACAGTGTCCATTTGAATAAGCTTATCTTGCTTTCTAATGATTTGCAAATAGAATTTGTTAAAAGAAGGCATCTTAATTTCACTCCCTAAGCACTCTTTATAGCATAGAAAGTAGACACAAACATTGAATATTTAGGTCCTATCTTTGATAGAACACTTAGTATCAATTGTGTATTTGATTTTTCAATTTTACAATACTTTAATTATGATCTTAACAACTTGAATTTGATGATGAAGTATTGCATATGTCAAAATTGTATGGATTGAGTCTTACTAGTTCATTTTAAAACAAGTGTCTTTAGATTTTACTTATTTTCCTGGCAAATAACTTTGATAATGTATTCCACATAGCCACAGGCATGCTAAGTGCTAAATGTGAAACAATAATTCAAGAGAAACATATAAGCACAAATATTCAGTAGATTCTTCACAATTATTCAACCACTTATTCTTCTTAACTTCATCATTGGTTGGTTCATCATCACCCCCATGAACTATCACATACAACCTCTTAAATATTGGTAAATTGTTCATTTAGGATAGTTGTAAGGTGTTAGAAGTGGATATATCTTGTTATTTTTTATTTAGATATCTAAGTTATAAATATTTTTGGATCTTGAAATTTGAGTATGTTCTTTCCCTGAATCATATGGTAGTTTAGAGAATCATAAAAAATGATATAAATACCTAATTTTAGGGGGTTTCTCTATGTGGATTTGTATTTCAAGTTCATTTTGAAGTATATTGGTGTAAATATGAGCTCACCATTGAGTTTAGGGTGTCAAAAAAATTAGTTTATTTTTTATCTTTTTTCAAATTCAGTATGCAAGCCAAATTGGGTTTGAAGTTAGAATTTGGTTGATAGATCCATAAGGTAGCTATAATATTAGAGTTATTTCAGTCAAATTTGGTCTTGTCATGACATTTCAAAGGCCTAGAAACCTAAGGATCAACTGTTAATTTGTTAAAATTAGACACTTTTATCTTCGACAATCAGAGAAAAATTTTGACCTCAAGAAAAATATTTTACAAAATATTCTACACAAACGGTGACATTATTACAAATATGATTTGAAATTTAAAATTCTATTTTTTACAAATAAATCCCAAGCGTAATACTTGCAATGTAGATTGTATACCTATGATGCAAACTATATGGTACACCATAAGATACAACATACTACAAAGCCCTATATGTGCCACATGGTGGAATTGTGATAGGCCATAAAAAATTGTGGTCCTCACAACCCAATGATTGATGGTAGCGTGCCAGTAATGATAAAAAATAACTAATTATCGATCAATTGCTGCTATGTTTAATGCTGGGTATGTATAATGCTGCTATGTTTAATGCTAGGTATGTATAATGCTGCTATGTTAATGTTGGGTTTGTATAATCTTGGAACTATTAGGGGGATGTAAAATGCTATTTTTTTGAGTTGGGCAAGCTTGTTTGTACAACTAGAGGTGATGTAACAGTTCATCTTTTGGTATAGTTTTTCCTCTTAGTTTTATAACTACTCTTTATTCTTTCTATATGCATTTCCTCAATATATATATATATATATATATATATATATTTAACAAGGGGAATCGGGTGCAGCACGGCCCCCCTATAACCCCCCACCGCCGGTAAACTTTTTACCGTGACCGGCAGTGCTGGCGGGACGCATTTCCTCAATATTAAAAAAAAAATACTAAGTAAACAATTAAACCTCATAACCACCCATAGTGCATGAAAATATTTTCATGCTAGCAAAAAATCAACTTTTAAGATCTCTCTCAGCTGCTGCATATATAATTGATTTTAAGTATCAAATGTTTTTGCATTCTAATGCACATTTCTATATACATGAGCCAATTTGTACTTTATTAATTCAAGAGTTTGGGAATATATCAATCTTTATAATTTTCCATTTCTATCTCACAAACGAGAACCAATTACCATTTTGTTGAATCCTCTAGTGAATGGGTGTATGATTGAATATAAGCTTTTTAATATTCAAAAAACCATAATTCAAAGGGAATTATACTAGATAAAGAATTAAATTCTAAATGTACCATGTATGACTAAACATAAGCTTTTTAATATTCAAATAAATCAAAATTCAAGGGGAGTTATACTAGATAAATAATTAAATTTTGAGTGCACCTTTTAAAAACAAATATAATATATACAAGTTTATCTGGATGTTTCTTGTTGTAATCACAAACAATTCCAATACTATGTGGATATTAAATCATTTTAGTAAAGAATTATAATAGTTAAAAATATATTCATGTTTGTATGCTTTGTCTTCTAATGATGACATTGTAAAGGCTATTGCCATGCAAAATTAACTAGAAATTATAATGCATATGCAAAACAAAAAATTTCAAATGAGGAATTCATATACACAAATTATACGGTCAAATATGTTCATGTGAGTTTTTTCAATATATATATACACATATAGTATTAATAGTTACTTATAATTATTATTTTTTCTATTTTTTATGATTTAAATCTTATTTATAAGTTATAGGCTCTCAATCATCTATAGATAGATGGGATAGGTTCTATCAAGATAGATAGGGTAGAGGATAAGGCTCGGCCCCACCTTTATCAATATAGACAAGGGATTAGAATTAATTATATTTTGATACATCTAATTGTTATATTAGTAATTGTATACATAAGAATATTATGTCTCCATAAAAGAAAAACTTATCTTTGTGTATATCTCATTTTATAAATAATATATTTGTAATAGGTAGTTGTAATATTTTATATAAAGTAAAAAAATATTTATTACATTTGTTAACGGATATTATAAATATGTTGCAAGATTAAACTTTATAATCACAAATATTATATTAACAATAGAATCCCAAAATTGAATTTTGTAACCTAATTACTATACCCACAAGAAAACCTTGCCCAAATGTTGACTCCTCTCCTATAGAATTGGTGAAATTTAAACTTGACCCTACCCTTGTAAAAGGCCAATAAAAATATATACTGGAAATATTATTTATTTTAATTTTTTTAAAACATTATATTGTATCTATTAAAATTATTTTTTATACATGAATTTAAACATAATTTGAAAATTGAAAAATTAAAATAAATATACCACTTTTTCATTTTATTATGTATCTATATAATACACTAACTCATTTGATTGCAAAATCCGACAAAATTGTCCAATGAAATATGTATAATTTGATGTATCGTCGGGTGCTTGTAAAATTTGATGTGTAATTTTCAATTTTTTGAAAGTTTATCCTCGACGTTCGTCGAAATGTCGGCTATCATTTTCGTCGAATTTTCGACAAACGTGAAAAATAGAAAAAAATAAAATTGTGGCTGACATAAAGAAAGTGAGTTCGCGCCTGATTTATTGCGACAATGTTTTGCTCTAAACTTGAGACAATTTGTGGAGAACTAAGGACGATTTTCTTGGGAAAAATCAGAAAAAATTCAAGAAGATATCGCCATGTTGAGGGTAGTCATTGTCTTTTTGCAGAATTTAGTTGTGAAGTTAGATTTGTAGTTCCAGGTTTGAAAATCATATTTTAAAGAAAAATCTCATCAGATTTCATTTTTAGAGGTTTAGGGTTTTGAGAATTTCATGTCCAGATTTTGTTGTGTGGAATCACCATAAGATCACAACCAAGGAACAAATTCTTGTGACTTTAATTATGTGATCCATAACTCTATTGGTCATGTGGCACAGTTGTGCTATAACAAATATAGGATGAATTCATGTGTGACCCAAGTTTAATGTGGCTATGTTGTGATAGAAATGGAGGCACTCATATAATGTAGTTAATTCAGGTTGTATAATGTAGGTGTCAATCATCATTGGGTGCATTCAGGTTGTCTTAAGTTTAACAGGTTACTAGGATGTAATTATAACATGATCAAAGAGTGATTACCTCTTGCTGCAATAAAGAGCCTATAACTCTGGTTGATATGCAGAGTGGTTGTGTTATATCAATTATGTAGTGCATTCAAGCACAACCAATGTTTAATGGGCTATTCTAGAGAGTGATCAAGATTTTCTAAACCTTATGAATGCTACTTGACATATATTTGCATAATCTCAAATTCCTTCAGAGGCTTTTGAAGTATCAATGTATCCTATATAGGGTTTAGAATGATTTCTTTTAATTAAAAAAATAAATAAATGATGTATTTCCCTGTAATTAGATAATGTGGAATCTCCTAAATCTGCCCCAACACACTATCCTCTTTGGCACTGTATTCATTACTCCAGCTACTAGGGTTTTGCATGTGACATCTTTAATATCTTCAT
Organism: Sequoia sempervirens; assembly: GCA_007258455.2. Lineage (NCBI taxonomy): Eukaryota > Viridiplantae > Streptophyta > Pinopsida > Cupressales > Cupressaceae > Sequoia > Sequoia sempervirens. The sequence goes on from VDFB02169419.1 coordinate 26,798, forward strand.
GACTATGGCTTTTAAATAGATCTTAGTCTTTGCTTTAATCCTTTTCATGGTAACCCTTGAGTTCCATAATCCACCTTCAATCTCTTCTAAGAGCAGTGTCTTAAGCTAGACTACATAGTATGTATATAAAGCAAGTCCTTCATACCTGCCATTGTTCCAAACCACCACTCACTGCCTTGCTTAAAATGTTG
>VDFB02169420.1:0-25046 GCA_007258455.2 Sequoia sempervirens
GTAGTTATGGTTATAATTGTGATTGTGCTAATGGCCATGGTTCTCTTTGCAAATATGATGATCATGATCATGATTGTGAAGACGATTTGCATGACCATTCACATATGAGTCATTGCAACACCCATGATGATGACGATGATGATGAGCATGACCAAATTTCTCTCCTTTCAAGAGAAGCATGCTATGGAATGTTGTAATCAGGAAAGTTCCTATGTTTGCTAGTACAACCATTCAAAAGTAGATATAACCCATGAAAATAAGCACCACTAAGGCTACCTTAGTTAATAGGGAGAATGCAACATTTATTTATATTGTCCCCACTAATCTTCACCCTACTTTCACCGCACCAACAATATTCCTTATGCTATTAGATTAGAGAGCTATGTTTGCAAATTCCATGGTTACCATAGAGCCTTCCAAACCCATAGCTATCCTCACATCTAATGCTACTAATGTTGATGCATCAAAAAATTAATCCATGAACACAAAACAAAAATAATGACAAACAAATCACCAAACCAAAAAATGAAAAATGAACTTCAAAAACTGAATTACACCTATCAACAGAGATAACCTGACCAATAATATGTGAAGCAACTAGTAGGAGAAGAAAATATATAAGAGAGGAAACATTTTCAGGTTTGGCTATATGATTCTAGGGAGTGTATTTGAGGATATTTTCCAAAAAAAATCATCTTCTAATAGGTGCACCAAAAATTAAAATTTTCAAGAAGTGGAAGAAATAATCACCATAGAAAATCTATTAGGATTGGACAATAATATGGCCATTTTCAAGTTATAACAAAATATCTTGCGATGAAATCACACTTCATTGGAAATACAAGGAATGTGATTTAGCATCTAATGAATATTCAAATTCATAAATATAACTTCCATTTTCACTGGAAGTTAAAACTATCTACAAGGATGATGCTGGATTTGCATTAAAAAATGTAGCTTTAAAATGTAGTATCTTATCTTCCATTTAATATAAGCTAAACATTCACTCTCTAGATATTATTTGAAAACAAGCTAAGCTCAAAAGAACAAATTCCACAACCACAAGTATTTTCATTGATAACCTGAAATATAATGGTCGAAATGTTTTAGCCTGTATCTAAGTATTCTACCCCAACAAAATTGAGATAAAATTAATCAAAGATGGATTACAAACTAAGATATCATCACCATTCAAAATTAATGGAGGATGTACCAAGAATATAACAAATTGTTAGACCCAAGAAAGAACCAACTAATCAAGAAAAAACTTCAATTAAACTAATAGCAATTATGTTTCTATTAGTATTTGCATTGTGTAGTGCAACATACCTTATGCATCGTGCAAATATAACTTCACAAACACTTGTGCAAGATATTTTGACATAAGTAGATAATATTCCATGGTTAACATATTTCATCAACGCACTAAAATATGTACTTTGTGTCATTAAACGAGGGAGAGGAAGAGGGGTGTGGAGAGAGACAATTTTTACAAGTGGAGTCTTGGTATACAATGGTGACACATAATTAACACGTATCTTGTCACTTTTCCATTCACATCCAATATTTTTTGTAATTTGATTAATCGCTCTTCTAGTTAAATCAACACCAGAATGGATGAAACTATCATCCCATATCAACATTCATTGAAAAGAGAAAACACAATTTTATCCATTCTTGTCAACTCATCAAATATAGCTTTCAATTAAAATATAAAAAATAGAACTTGTGAATTTATGAGAAAGCAAATTACCCTTGGAGGCTTTCATGATCAGGGTGTTCCAAAGTACTCACATAATTTCAAAAAGATTGAAAGAATCCTTGCAAAATCCATTTTGGGCATATTGTGCGATGATAGAATTCCATGAGAACAGATCTTTGAGGCATTTTGTCAACCAATTGATGTGTTGTGCATTCTTCCACATTTTGCATGCATGCCTACAAGAGTACTTGTAATTACAACATCAGACAACAATGTGCTTTCAATTATGTTTTTCCGGACGTCCATACTCTGTTGCAAAGCTTCCCAATTTTGCACAAGCTGGGACAATGTTGGCAAAGGTTGTAGGGACCTTTATCTAGAATGGATGGCCGTGGGTTCAACGTGGAGAGCCGGATCAGATATAGTTAGTGGTGAGGGGAACATCCATTGGGAGATGATATAGTTAGTGGTGATGGGGAAGCCATCGCCATCCATTGGGAGATAGGAGCGCCATATATCTATATAGGGTGCCGCGCTTGAGTGCCGACTGTATGCCTAGCCGCCCCCACCCCAGATAATAGTAATAGTTCAAGGCTCCCCCTCGTCCTCCTTATAGATAGGTAGGAACAGTTGAGTGCCTAGTTTCTCTTCTATTCTACTATATTAGCAGTCTGTAGCAAGTGGGGAACGGATCGAAGATTGCCAGATGCTCTACCGGAATGAGAAACCTATTGAATCACCGGGCGGGAAATCTGAAACCTATTGAATTGAATCACCGGGATGCCATATATCGATAAGGCGGAATCACCGGGATGCCATATATCTATAAGGCGGAACCTATTGAATTGATGACCCAACCTCGAGATATACTGAGATAGGAATAAGGGCCCCCTATATATATATCTTAGCCTTGTCCGGCCCCTCCCCTTCGAACCGCTACCGTCGGGCTGGACCAATCCCAGCTATATATAGTAGGCGTAGGCCGTCGGGGGTGTCTATATAGATAGGGGCCCTGAAGTCGGCACCTCGTTACCCGTTGATTGATCATTCGTATCACGTATGAGCTATGGTATATAGTGAGTAAGTGAGTGAGTAAGTGGGTGAGTAAGTAAGTAGGCCAATCGGATCGATTAAATCGGGGCGGCGGAATATGCCGTGCCGTACATGCTGGGACGGGATTCTGGTCCCCAGTGGGATCCTGGTCCTCTCATTCTCGAGTATGGCACGTGTGAATGGTCCAACTCAACTATCTCCAACGGGAGAGGATAGATCTATATAGGCCCCCACCCCAGATGGATAGAACCGCTCAGCGCAGCGGTGAACTCCTGCCTCTCCTATCAAGGCGGCCACTCTCTCTATCTGTACAGGCGGGCGGATTCATCATCCGCCTCGCCTAGCCGGGTCGGCGGCGGCCATGCCATATACAGTGTAGTTTGCCCTACCCTAACCAAAGAGAACCGATTGATCCACCAGATTCACGCCTGCCTTGCCATCAGTGGACCTGGCGCGGATGAGCGGGGTCCGGATGCTGCCCCGTTCGTTTCCGGTAAAGTAGTATATAGATAGGGGCCCGTCGTCACCTCGATCGACATCCGAACTCCGATCCCTTATATCTATATGGGGAGAGCCTAGATCTACAGATCTACATGTTCATCCATCTCGGGAGGACTGCTTTATATAGCCGCCCCCCGCCCCATATGGATCTGATCTCGAGAGCCTACTGATGAGATGATCTCCGTTCTCTCTTCCGGAAATCCGCCCTAAGCCGTGACCCAGGCTTAAACTAGAGACAGTGATCCCGTGTGACCCGAGAACCCCGCCATATATCTATATCTATATCTATCTATATACATATATATCTAGATATATATACTCTATATCTATATCTATATATATCTAGATATATATATATCTATATCTATATATATATCTATATATATATATAGAGGGAGCAGTTAGATTAAGCTCAGGTCCTCTGCCCTTCATCTCCCCATTGGCCTCCCCATACAATGGGCGGGGGAGGCCACGGGCTATCTATATATCCATGAAGTGGCTGTAAGCTATGTCGAGGTTGTTTTTGCCACCTTCTCCTTCTCCCATTGGGAGGAGGATATCAAGCGACAGCCTCTCTATAGAGATTGGAATTAGAGGCTATCCTCTGATTGGAACTTCGTAGAAGCCAAGACTGGGGACTAGATGCTTGCTATGCCCGGGAAGGCCCCTACCTCTATGTATATGGGGGTAATAGATAGATCTCGAGAGTGATGAGATGATCCGGACGGTTCTCTCTTCCGGATGGACCCCCCTTCTATATAGAGGCAATCCGATCTCCCCCCTATCTATCAGCCGGCGGCCGAGAGAACTATAACTGCTCTATATCTATACCCCGCGTCAGCAGCCGGCCGATCAGCGGCCGAGAGAACTATAACTGCTCCGATCCGCTGCACTCCACCCCTACTCTACTATATAGAGGGGGCCCGACTAGATCTAGATGAGCACCACATCACATCATCCATCTATCCGTTGTATACGTGCTACGACTGATGACTGGCCCTATCTATATATGGGTATCCGTTGAGCGCTCCCGGATCGACGACTAAGCGCAGTGAGCGACAGCAAACTAGAGTAGAGCATCACCGCGCCCCAGATAGATATAGGCTGAACTCCTAGCTTCTCTCTATGGGTGTGGGGCATGGCTCCCTTGTGGTATCCACTGTCCAGTCACTACCGCCCAGAATAAATTCAGGGCCCTCCCTCCCAATTAGTTGTATGGGTACCTGAGGAGCAGCAATGAAGGGAAGGCCTTCCGGAAAGGATGCACTGGACAGACAGAAAGTTAGTTGGGCAAGAAAGTTCGAAAGCTCCATCGGGCGTGCAGGGGTGAGGACACTACTCGGGGGTGTGCGGATGGAAGTCTCGGCTAATCAAAGAAAAGAAAGGATGGCCGGAGCGAGATTAGTAAATGAGGGTAACCTTCCAACTACTAGAGTTACATCCATCCTGAACTCCTATTTTGTTTCTTGCCTCATTCCTCCCATATAATTGTAGGGCCCATAGCCCCTAAAATTTTATGGATAGGGGAATATAATAGTGCTCCTCCTGAGCATGAGCATCCTCTAAATAGTTCTTTCTCCCTGATGCCGGGGCTATAACTAATAGACGGTTTAGGGCCGGGGTCCTCGAGCTTCAACTATAGGTAGGACGGCTCCCCCTGCAGGGGAGTCTCGTTAGCAGTTGCTCCATCGGGGGCTCCAGAAAGGATGGTCCGCTAGGCCCAAACCCCACCGACAAGCGCGCGGGACTAGGCAGCCCAAGGCTAACCCCACCACCATGCCGAGAAAATGCCATCTCTCCAGAAACCCCACTGCCTGCATTACATGGCCCATGAGAAGGCGATACTGTCGGGTGAAGATTGGGCGGTGGAGCCCGATAGGGGTGGGTGGGGGCATTGGCTGGAAGGATAACGTCATCCCTCATAGGGCTGACTGCACCTCATGCTCTGCACCTTCAAGCGTTGAGGGTTGGCCCCATGAAGGCAAAGGCGGTAGCGTTCTCTCGTTGGTTTCCATGCTTGCGTCGATACACAAAGCCCTTCGGATGGGTCTCTGGAAAGCACCCTTCAGCAGGTATGATGAATTTTTTTTCAATCAGGGGTGGCACGGGCTTCCTGCGCCGTTCCGAAGACGGATGCGACGGGAAGAAATGGCATTTGGAGGTGTTGCTGACTCCACATTCGGGTTTCGGCATGACACAGCTTGCACTGTCCTTTCGCACTTAGGTGCACAGCGTGCCGTCTCATTCGGTAGTGATTCTACAATTTCCGGCGTAATTGAACGCAAGCTGATCCGAAGGTTTTGCTGTCGTTCCTTGGATTCCGGAGGCACCACTTCGTTAGGATCGAGGAATTGCTGCAATTCCCGCTGAATAGCCCCGATTCTCTCCTGAAATGCTGCTTTGGAAGTATTACCCGAACTCCTCTGACTGAAGATTAGAAAGCCTATGGAACAACGAGCTACTATCGTTTCTTCATTGCAGATTGAGATTCCCTTCGGACTTAATACACCAATGGATGGAATAGCAGCAAGTGGCATATTTCCCGAGAAATTCATTTGTCGACAACGTCATCATACATAACAACGGAACGGAGTAGAGGGTATGGTATCGGGATTGAACGTCGAGGCCTTTCGTATGGTATCGGGATCAAACTCGTTCTTTATCAATCGCCTATAGTGGCGATCGATTTGGATCTTAGGATCATAGGGGATTCGAACCCCAACCCAACGGAACCCCCCGCCTTCCCTATGAAGAAAAGTTGTTGCCAGTTGAACCGGCAACCGGGGGGGCGCTTCTCATCCACGCCGAAAGATGCCTACCCTGAAGACCTACCGGCTAGAAATCCCTTAGAATAGTAGGGGCCTGGCGAATAGTAGGGGCCCGATTCTATACGTAACATGCCCACCCCACCCCTATCCTCTATAGTGGGCCCAGGTTGATCCTGCAAAAGCAGTGCCAGTCACCGGGGGCCCTGCCAACCTTCGGAAGCACTTCCGTCGTACTCAAGATAGCGTCGGCTAGATTTATCACTGACGTTCGTAAGCTACAGCCGTCTATGTGCCCTATATTATGATTACCTATATCTCGACGAACCGTAGAGAATACCTCTATTCTTGAAAGACTTGTCGAACCCGGATAGTTAATCGTAGAAGCGTCTCATCCCGAAACGGCCGCAGTCATCTAATTAATTGCATATTAGCACTTATAATATATTTTGTACCATAGAATTTTAGGGGGTTGGTGAATAATACGTAATGGCCGGCCGCCTTGATACTGTAATTCACTCTCTACCGACTTGACTGAGAGATTCACCTGGCAGAGCGACGAGCCCTCTCATACAATAGCTAAGGCAGAGGTGGCAAAGCAAGCTAGAGCATAGGCAGTGGAGAAGGAGGGAGCAGGAGCGAAGATAACAGGGGCAGATCCAGTGGTTGGAGACCCGGTTCCAATAGCAGATCGAGATCCAAATCTACCAGTAGAACCAAAACGCATTGATTCAGTTGATTCAGTAGTTTAAGTAGCATAGGAAGCATCACTAGAAGCAGAGGTAACTAGAGCAGAGCCTATAGAATTTCGATGGTCTGTTTAAGTCAAATAGGAGAAATAGGAACAGTCCCACATGCTGGAACATCACTAGCAGATATTGGAACATCACTAGTTGGATCGCTTCAGGAAGTAATTTCTATAGAATCAGTCCCACCCGTAGCAGTTTCAGTGCCATTTCCAGTACCGGGTGACCCCGCGAAGGAAGAAGCCGTTGGATTTTGACCCGTTGATTCATAACCAGCATCCAGCCCATCAGCATTTCAGTCAGCACCTCGCACCGATACAGATGCAATTGATTTAGTTGACCGAGCTAACCGAGTTGATCCAGCAACACCAGCAAAGCAAGCATACGAGTCTGCCTCCGTTGAAGCAGTTGATCCCGTTCCATCCCCCTTAGCCGTTATATCGTTCAGTATCCTAGCCAATTCGAGAACCATAGCCTGTTAATCCAGTTACAGATCCCGTTCCAGAGCCTACTTATGTTCCAAATAATGCATATCCTCTCGTTCAAGTTCGACCAGTATCCCTTTGCTCGGGTCCAGATTCACCCGCAGTAGGTCGAGATCCTATAGATGCACATCCAGTAGTATATCCACCTCATATACGCGAATACCACCCACTCGCATAATAGGAGGAGGCAGAGCCACTAGCATAAGAGGAAGAGGCAGTTCGTCTCGATCCAAATACGGATATAGAGCCAACTAGAGCGAGGGTAGAGGCTGTTAAAGATGCAGATGCATAATGAGCAGATTCAGTGCCTGTTATTTCATCATATCCAGCAGATAAAGATCGTCTCGGAGGAGCACACATTTACCCAGAAGCACCCATTGATTCGGTTGACCTTGACCTTAGAAATGTGTTAGTCGCAGATCCACTTGCATCCTTCCCTGTTAGAGAGTTCGTTCCGATTCCAGGCGCAGCTACGGATCGAGATCCAGATACAAAGGTAGTTGTTCGAGAGCCCCCCCCTCTATATACGGCCTAGGTTGATTCATAACCCTCCCTAATAAGTAGTTAATCTTTATTATTGCGGATAGATCCACATAACCACAGTGTAGATTCTCAGGGGCGCGCATGTATTTTGATTATCGATTATTTAGAAATTCCCTTGCTGTGGCACCTAATAATCGATGCTTTAGCGTGAATTGATATAAAGGAAGCGGTCCGGTTGAGTCTACCGATGAGATAAAGGTAAAAGCAGTCACATCGGTGTAGAAAATCTCAATTAGACCTCCCCTACTATTCTATGGAGGTCGATCCACCGAGCATCAATCGTCGAACCCGGATAGCCTTATATACGGAACATGCTAAATGAAATAGAACCCCCTACTATTCTATGGGGCATCAGTCATCTCCGCCGGTTAGAAAGAAAGGTAGGACAAGAAAATAAATCTCTTGGCATAGCAGGTTGATCTTGACTTTTACCCCAGCGATTCTAGTTAGAACCTTCTCGCGATTCTAGTTAGAACCCCAGTCCTCGCGATTCTAGTTGAGATAAACAACCGGGGGTGAGGCCTATCTCCTCCCATCCTACTTCTCGAAATACTCTCACTTTCACCCATCGGCCCATCCCGGTTGAACAACTACTATCTATGCAACTGCCTCGTCAAAGCGAGAATTGGAGGAAGGCAACTGGCTAAAAGCTTTCTGGCGTGCGGCTGTCGTCGTCCGCTGTCTTTCTCGGATGGGCCCCTACCCTACTATCAATTGTTAACTCGTTACTTCCTTCCTAATTTACCTTCTGAAGGATGGCCATGTTACGTATATAATCTATCCGGTCTATCTAGAAAGCATAGTTCAGATTCTCTACGTAACAGCGGAGGAGATAACATTTCCCCATAGGGCCGCCGAACAATCGATATTCAGGAGATTAGTTACAATCCTTCTGTGGCCGCTCCAGCAGTGAAGCGGGTGAAAAGGATGGCGGAATTTAGGAGGAGGACCCATAGTTTTCTCCAGCCCGGGGGTGTGGGTAAGCCGGTGGGAGGGAGTTCAAGAAAGTCTTCTCCGTGTAAATGGGAGTTCAGCCCAGGTTTGAAGGCCGAGCGAGAGTTAAAGAAAGTCAATGAACTAGTTCAACCGGTAACAATCCAACTATAGGATAGCCGGGCCTTCTTTACTCCCTCGTTAATTCAGTATGAAAGGAGGATGGTCCAGTTCTCGCACAGAAACACTATCCCGGCCTCGTTTCTCAACAATAAAGCCGGATGTCTTGCCTCGGTCGGGGTACTCAATCAAAAATGGATGAGGGAGCAGATTAGCAGCAACTTGCCTACCATAAAATTTGAGGGGCTATGGGCGATTGGATGAGGGAGCAGCAGATAGATCGAGGAGAGTATTCATCTTTCTCGCCTAGTTTCATTCTCTGGGTGAAGGTAGCCGCCCTGAGGAAGGGAGTTAAAGAAAGTATTCTCCGTCCGATGGGACCCCGGGAGGTGCTTATACCACCCTCACCCTCTAGTCGTTGGATGGAAGCTCGTCGCCTCCCCAGAGAATTGTAGGGCGGTTACCCGATAACAAGGATAGAGATGGAAGCCCATAGGGTGTAAGTATGCACGAGAATCCTGCCAGTGACCTTCTACGGAAGCTTATGCGGCCTAATAGTTGAACTAAGGATGGGCTTTCGAACTGCATGCCGGTTGGACTACCACCTACTAATGAATTGAAACCGTCGAAAGCTTTTTAGCCAGTTATGGCCAATGCGGAACCATTACCATGAAGTTTGTCTACCCATACCTGGGCCCGGAACTTTACCCTCACGGGCCGATCTACGATCTCGCTGTCCTGGCCTTTACCCACCTTGGATAGTTGTCATCTAATGCCAGGCCCTACTATTCTAAAGGGGGGTGGGCCCCGGCAAATTCTATGGCCCTACTATTCTAAAGGGGGTTCAGATTCTATACGTAACATGCCTCTCCTTTGAACTATAGGCGGCAACTATCTCCTCCGGGGTAGCCTTAATGACTTAGCCTGCTAGAGTAAGCCTATTCGCCCTTTATAATATCCTCCCACCCCCCCATTCCCCTACTATTCTATGGCCATATGGTCGGTGGGGTTCGTTGGCATGTTACGTATAGAATCGAGAAAGGCAATGGCTATTATAGTTGTTGTTGGGAAGGCTGGTTCTTTATTCTGGTTGTGAGACAGGAGGTTGAAAGGAGGGATCAGTTAGTCGAGTGCATGACAGTAAACCAAGGTCGAACAACTTCTTCATCTCCTTATCCGTTGGGGGCCCATCAGCAGGGGGTTACAGATACAGGTCATTAGTCTTCTGTCCCTGCATGCAGGGAAGCGCATCTCCAGAATCAATATGAGGTGGTTGGCAGGGAAGGGCAGTAGGAGTAAACTACTTGAATGGAATGCTAGGCTGGGAAATCGTCACGGTGGATGCATGCAGCCTTGCCCACTCCGTGGAAGGCTTTTGGAGGTGAGACATAGCATCGGAGGCCGGCGGGACCAATGACATCCTTTCCGCGGGCACTACCTATAATCCCCCACCACATAGAGGGAATGTGCTTATCACCGGTTCAACTAATAAGCGAGTAAGGGTAATGGAAGGTGGATCGACCGGTTGAATCTACTATGGAAGGAGGGGAATTCCGATGGAGTTTATGCTATTACTACTTGCATGGAGTTTATGCTATTACTACCTCCGGTTGAACTATCCCGAGTGAGGCCAATGGATGGAATGGAACACCGGGGGTGAAGGGCAGGCACCGGTTGAACTATCCCTCGGTCCTGCACGAAGGGCAGGGGCCATCCATCATCATTATGGCTAGCTCTTCCGTACTTTCTTTTTCAGATTCTATACGTAACATGCCCAAACTATATCAACAACTATGCTTCCAACTATGGGAGGGGGGGTCCTCACCTGAACTGTCGTTCAGGAGAGCCCTTAAAATAGTAGGGGGGGTGGGTGGGAGGAGATAGTTGGGGGGGCCCGCCCACCCTGCCCAACCCCACCGACCCAGGGGGGGGGGGGAGGCGATAGGGCGGGACTGACCCAGCCCTTCGGGACTGACCCTAACCCCCACCCACCCTCTATAGTTGTTGCGAATAGGTCGGTCCAACCCCACCAGCCCATTCGCCCTACTATTCTAAGGGAATGGGGGGGCAGGTCGGTCCTGCACGAAGGGCGGGTCGGTCCCGAAGGGCTGGGTGGGAGGCAATAGTTGGGGGGGCCCCCCCACCCCAATTCTATATCCTCCGGTTCATTGGGAGGGAATTTGAGTTCCCCAAGCACGGCAACTAGCCGAGCCCGCAGCGTTGGGAAGCGGTTCAATGAATGTATCAGAATTCGGTGACCTCGGAAGGGGAAACAGGTCCCTATCTGCCCCACCACCCGCCCCCCCCCCCTTATTATTGGGGATCCTTCCAAACCATCCAGTGAGCTGTCTCACATGGCGGATTATCCAGCAGGAAAGAATAGCCCTTCCTAAGTTTCCAGCTATATATAGAGGGCGCATGGGTGGTGAGCACTCCGGCACCCTTTAATCCGTGCCCTCGGCTTGACTGCTCTCGGCGTGGCGTGACTCACTAGCTAACTAATAGATGTGATCTTGATTCTTTTCCCGGTCCAGCTGGGGGGATCATGAGAAGGTTCCTCTCTATTGATCAAGCTTCGGACCACCCAGCTCCACCTTTGGAAGAGCGCCCTACCCGGCCATAAGCATGCATACTTTTCAGGGGCCGGCATCCCCATTCTTTTCTCAAGCAAAAAAAAACCGGCGCGAAGCGTTGGAGGGCCCCCTACAATTCTATGGGGCTAATTAATTAACAATAGCTGTCCCCTTTTCATGGCACTAAAGGTGTCCTTACCTTACCTTAGTGCCAGTGGGGGTGGGGGTGGCTGCGCCGCCGGAACGAGCTATTTGAAAGGGCGGCTTATAGCAGCGACTTACTCGACGTTCCCTTCGAGCTGTACAAGGGCAAGGGATTACCGCAAGGCTCACTAACCCCGGTCCATCGGGATACCTATTCTTCCCTTTCGGTTCAAAACCCGGCCTCTCCATCTATAATCCGCCAGTAGGTACCTACTGGAATGGTTTACAATAGGCGTCCTTCCGTGCAGCAGGGGAGGCACTCCTCCGGAAATCTGGAGGTAAGACGGTGGAGCTGCCCGCACATCCCAGGTGTGGATTGGATTCCATCGGCTGGCAAGGCTCCCTGCAACCCCAGCTTCTTCCTCCTCACAAGCGGGGTGGGCTGGCTATCCTTCTAAGATCCGAGGAAAGGCAGCTGGCCGCTTGCCCTTGAGATCAGTAGGTGGGGCCAGGACGGAAGTATCCTGCAGTCATTCCCCCTTGTCCCCGTCATTAGTGCTTCCACCTCACTTTCAGGGCCGAGCTGTAGCCCTAATCATCCCGAGTGTGCTCCTATCATCCCCTTCTCGCTGGTTAATTGGTTTGCTCGAGGGGTCTTACATCCCCTTTTTTAATATAGAGAGCAACCCGATTCACTGCCTTCCTCTACGCCTAATCATTCCGAATGTCTATCCATTCTGGCAACAAACACGGGCACCAAATCCCAGCATCAGACCTTTTAATTTAAAGCATCGCTCTCCTCTCCCCTCCCCTCCCTATCGGTTTAGATAAGCACTCACCCGATCATATTACATATAGAATATCGGTCGAGTGTCCACCTATTGTTTCTTCAGGCATCCCCTTTCAAATGTTTTCAATTAAAGGTCGAGTGCCCCATAGAATAGTAGGGTAGGCGGCCATCCCCGGAAAAGCCGGTCGAGACTCCCCTATCCCAATCTTTTTGAGGTCGAGCTCTCTCTCTCCCAGGTGCCTCGGCCATAGTGATATTCCGTAGATAACCTCAGATGTCGTATTATATACGGAATATCAAGATGCATCCATGTTACGTATAAGAGATGAATAGAGATAGGAGAGAGTGTAAATGCACTCTCTTTTCCGGGGCGGGTGCTTGAGAAAGCGGCAAGATTCGACGTCAATCGAGTGGCGGCGGCTATTATATTTCAAAGGCCGGGCCGCGCTCTCGCTCTCCTCTCCCCGGCTATTTGAAAGGCTAAAGGCCCATGCATGCATGCATGCATGCAGGGTGGGAGCTTTTTTAGAGGGCTTTTCAATCTAGCTATAGCCACAAAAATGCCTTAATCCGATCTATAGAGTGAAGAAGGGGTTCCGGGGAGCTCCCATAGCCTAGGTGGCCGGCATGCGGGTTAAAAAACATCTAAAGCTTCCGAGGCTCCTAAAGTTTTGTCCGCAGCGCTGTAGAGTTCAAAGATGGTGACGTCTTATACTGAGAGTGAATTACATAGGAATGCGGACCAAGAATATCCATCCATCCTTCCTGTCTATGAGACAACATATTTTTGAGGTATTTAGTCAAATAGCACAACTGCCTTATCTATATTTTCTAGAATTTTCACATGTGTCTAACAGGGAACTTGTAACTACATCAGAAAACAATCCATTTCCGATTATGCTTTGATGTATGCCCATGCCCTGTTATAAAGTTATGATTTTAGCACATGCTATGAGGATGCTACCAAAGTTTGTGGAGTCTGGCTTTATTCCTACTAAATTCACTTGCTTATATGCTTGCACAGTCTTATGTCCATTTCAAAATGAAATCTCTTTTAAGGCATTTTTGTCAAACAAATTGCGTGCCTTGTTTAAGCTTCCAAATTTTGCATTCAAGTCTATTAGGGCATCCGCAACTACGTCTGACAAATATTTATCCTCAATTATGCTTTGGTGGATGTTCCTGCCCCGTTCTAAATATCCCATTTTGGAACAGGTTGAGAGGATGTTGGGAAAGGTTGTTTACTTTGGCTTTACACCTGCCATTTTCGTTTTCTTAAAAGTTTCAAAGGACATTTCAACATAACCCATTTTATGCATATCTTGATATCATTTAAGTCCATAAGACCACATTTTTATTAGGTGTTTCTTTGAAAAGCCTTATAATCTCACTAAGGACGCCATTTTGTGCATATCATGCAGTCAATGCAGTATAGGAAACCAAATTATTTTGAGGCATCACGTCAAAGAACTCCCATGCCTAATGTATAATTCCAAATTTTTCACAAATATCTACTATGGTGTTGGCAACTACAACATATAAAATATAGCCCATTTCCATTATGATTTTATTGATGTCCATATCATGTTCAAAAGCTCCCGTTTTGACACAGTCTAGGAGTATGCTAGCATAGGTTGTGGAATTTAGTTTTACACCTGCCGCTTGCTTTTGCTCAAAAGTTTCCAATGTGCAGTTCATTCGAAACAGGAGTAAAAACAAGTTTCTTCGGCTCTATCCTTCCACCCGCTGGTGATGTTGAATGCCTAAAATTGGAACAGGTTGTAATGAGGTGTTTGGGTGTCATTGCCTTGGGAGATTCAGCCCACTCATGCATTTATCCTTCGGTCTATGATTTCTCTGTGAGAAAGAGAAAACCAGAAATTGCTTCATCATATTTTTCAGCTCAACAATCAATAGACAAAACAGTTTCGATCATCTTCCATGGTACGGTAGATGCTCCAGCCGTTGATCGCCAAACTTAGCTCGATCTTCTTCAAATAGGATACGTCTTCGGCGTAAATGATATTTTTAATTAAATATAAAATTGTAATATTTTGATGTAGTGTAAGATGACTTGTTCTCTATTCTGGTTAAATTCTATGGCTATAATGATGCTCTCTACTTTAATGTTTAGGTGTTCAACAACAAAATCATCATCACCCATCTTCAAAGAATATAGATTCTGCCATAGAAAAAACTTATTAATCAAGGATCTAACCTAGTATAGATTCCCCAACTTTTGGTAGATTTTTCAATGAAATTTAATACCACATAATTTTCTAAGTAAAACATAATAAGGTTTATTTCCTTTCTACCCAACATTTCCCAATCATCTAGTGACATTGTAGCTAGTTTGGATCCAAATACTATAGCCCACATATCTCAATCTATGAGAAAATACTCCATCTTGAGTTTCCATATCTCAAAGTTAGTGTCATTAATTTTTTCAATCTCTAGTTTAGACGCGATTTCTATTTTCCCTCAAAAAAAGATCTTTGTATATACTCCATTCAAACCAAGATTAGTACAAAAAGCCTTGTTCCTATTGTACCTAAGGTCAAAATGATTAGGCTCTAATATTGGAAGTAAAAAGGAAGCTAAAGTAAAAAATGATTCCTACACTAATCTAAAAGGAGAGATGAATATAGATTATAATCTAAAATAATTTACAATAAATTAGCAACATAATACAAATCATTCACCATAAAAAAAATTGTATCTTGGGAAACCCTTTTGAGAAAATAACTAACATCCAAATTCTAATCCAATGCATTAATACAAAAAAATTAGTTACAATACAATCTAGTCAAGGATCCTTCACATGAGACAATACCAACACTCAAATGTAGAATAATATATTGACATCACAATAATACCTACAAAATTCACTATGTAAGCTCCATCCCAACCACTTAATAAATAGAGAAACTAATACATAACACCACCAAAGGGGAATAAAAAAACCATGAGGTAATACCACCCAAAGTAACACCCAAACACCCAAGTCAAATTACAACACCTGAAACCTAAGAAGAGTCCTCACACTAAACATAGGACATTCCTAAGATTTGTTATAAGAATATGTTGTAACATACCATGGTTATCCTCCCAACTTGGGCACTCTAATTTCTATTATTCAAACTATTTAAAGATGATTTATAATAGTCATAATGACATGTCATAGGTTGGTGTTTTTTCTTAGTCAACATGTGTAACTCCCTCTTATGACTCTCTTATTCATCATAAATGCTCTTTCATTTTTGACATGGGGGCCTAACTTGTAGATGCCATAAATTTTGATCTTGGAAGTTGATTGAGCCCTTTTTTTAAAATTGAAGATCTTGGAGAGGTCCATGCTCATAACCAACTTTAGTTGATTAATTAATTTTGATAATTTTTTGACTAAAAGATGACCTCTATGTACCCTAAAAATTGTATTTTAATGTTTTCAACATTAAGATGCAAGGTTAAGACACATTTTCTAGTTCAATTATCAAGTTAATGTCCATGTTGTTGAGATTCAAGTAGTGATTTATGGTACATGGAGACTCATCACTATACCTAGATAGAACTCAAGTGATCGTCTTATATGCCTACAAGTGATCATAGTTCTATCATACTAGTAGAATCAAGCAAATATAATATCTTCATAATAGAATGGAGTCATATTACATGATTGTATCAAATGCACAATTTTGCATTACCATAATTAAGTAGAGTATTTTGGTCACTTTCAATATATTCATAATTTCTAACCCTTCTCTCTTTCTCCACTTTACACTTTTCATAGAGAATTGTAGTAACTTGTGATTCATGTCTATTACACATGTGTGATAGAAGCTACTCATTATATATTTTTTCTATATTTTGCAAGTTATTATGGAGCACTCTCAAAACAAGTAGAATATAAGAATGACCCATTACTTTACATGGACCAAACACCCTTTGAAGCTAAGAATGACCTCAAAGTGGGGGAAAAAGGGTACATGCATGGTGATGTGAAACATTGAGTTTCATGAAAGAATTACAAATTTTGTTCTAGATGAAAGCTTTTTTCTATCCCTAAACCTCTCCTAACACTTCAATGCACAAAATCCCTCACAATCTCAAACTCACCTAATATCCCAACATCAATCTCTCACTCACATGGTTAGTGATGTGATGGAATAGGTGCATTAAATATAAGAAAAAAATGACCAAAATAGGCTAAAAATGTTCTACAATGCCATGTTTTTACCAAAAATGTAAAGCTACTCCCTTGACCCCTATAAGAGGTATTGCCCCTTGACTTTGTTGATGGTTTTTCCCTTGGCCCCCTTCTTTTTTGTAGGAATTTATTTTTTTTAAAAGGATTTTCCATGGTAATTAATCTGCTTACCTATTATTAACCAAGATTCACATGAATTTTTTCAAACTTGTAGTGATGTGCATAAATTCTCCAATAAGATTGATATTTTTTTCATAAAAAGGAAAGATTTACCAATCAAAACTAATATTTTTTAGAAAGGGAAGCTTTACAAAATTTTATAGATTTTTTTAGGGGCTCTTTTCTTAAAGTTATCGCTAGTCAATTTTCATTTTATTTTGGGTCCATTTTGATAGAATGATAATACAATACATATTGACAAGTCACTCTCTTGTACTCTTTTTGGCTCAAAGTTGAATATTTCTCCCTATCCAATTACTTTCAACCATCCTATCCCTATTTGCACAAATTTCTATACCATTTACACATCATTTGTTTGGCTATATCTACCACATAGCCACACATTTAATCCTTCCCTCAAAACTAGCACTTTATGTCCTAAGCCAATCTTAAATAGATTAGGATTGACCCCAAAATCAAAAGATTCAATTTTAAATTCTTGAGTTCCAACCCTTATTCACCAATTGTTGTGAGTTGAATTGACACTTGTTTTTTAAACTATTGTTATTCCTTAGTATTTAATGACATTTTTTCTTTTGTAATTAAAACACATAGATAGATATATATTGGAACAAGAAGAAAAGGACTAGAGCATATTTAGTTTCTAAGGGAGAAAGAATCTTAGGCCATTTATAAGTATGTGTGTGTTGTCTTCAATTAGCCTTTAATGGGGGGTTGATTTAGGAGTTCACTTGACCTTATTAATTTTACAATGTCCTCTAAGATGTTTGTCATCACTACTTTGATAAAATTAGTCATAAAACAATGTGAAGAAGAAGAGGTACTAGTTGTAATTTTTTGACAAATCATTCTTGTGTGCCATAAATCATTCTTACACATTAGCACATTTTGACAATGCTTGGGCTCAATCCTAAGGTCCACTTAGATTTGATCCATATTAGGATTGTACATAACCCAAAACATTTCATTTCTTGTCAAAGAACTAATTTTGTACCTAAAATTTGAATTCTACACAACATTGGATTTTATTTTGAATCATTATTCCTAAAACTAACTGGTACCTATCTTCTTGTAAGTACTTGCCTTTGGAAAATACTATTGTAACTAGTATTGCTTAAGTGACTATTATTAATTATACCCATCAATCTTATATATTCAATTTTTTATTTAAAATAAATATTTATGTTTTGCCAAATTTATATACAAAGTTTTTAACATAAAATATTTAATTTGATTAGTTGTAAAGCCTCGTCTCTTATTACAACTTTGATGTTGTTTAAGACATGCCATTATTAACTTTATATAGTTTAAACTTATTAATATATCTAATTGTATAACATTTTACAAAGTATAAAGTCTGACACTTTTGTTTCATTATCCCCTATGTTTGAGGCATTGATGTTTGTTCATATCAACATTACATCTATATTTATTTACTTCTTGCCTATGAAATACCTATAAAAAATGACAATGACTATGTAGAGATTAGGATTCATATTAATTAATTGAAAATAAAAACATGTATTATGATTTGCTATTAATTAATCAATATAGTCAAATGTGCATTTTGATGTCCATATAGACAATATGGTGAAAAATATGGGACTTATGACTTCTTAATCCCTTGCATTTAGAGTCTTGGAGGTGATGCAATTTATCTGTTAAATTGCATGTAAAAAGGTAAACTTGGGTATTTTAAACATTTTTTCTTATATGATCAAATATTTAATGAAGTTTTTTAGATGTACTAATGTTAGCACAAGTATTTAAAATATTTTTGAATTTTTAAAGTATTTTAAATTAATCATTGTTAATTATTGAGATTATAACACAATTTTCTAAAATCCTATAAATTTTTTAAATATGATAATTATAAATTTAATCCTATTAATAATATAATTAATATATGAATATTAACATTTACATTAAATTATTGATTATAGAATTAATATAAATATAAATATATTGTGTATATATTGATTATATTTATATAATATTATTATACTATATAAATATAAATAAAATAATTTTTAATATAAAAATAAAAAATTTAAAAATATTTATTTATTTTTGTTAATATAACTATTAAGAAGAAACATGTAATATAATATTTATTACAATTTAAAATAAAACATTAAAAAAATATAATTAAAACTTATATAAGATATTAATATTTTTTTATTGAAAAAATAATAACTAATATAATATATTATATTAAAATGAGACAATGTAGCGCTACCATATATCCGGCATTTTTTTCTACTTTTGCTTGGCAATTTCTGGGGTTGGTTTTCTCTGACATTTTCCACACCATTGCACTAATCGAGGGTGGGGTTGAGGTATGGCGATGTGTAACTCTTTACAATTCTTGCGTGTCCGCAGGTGGGAAGATTACAAAGAAATCCAAGCAGTGTCTGTTTTAAAATTATTTAGGCATTCGGTGTGCCACAAAGGGATTCCCCTAGTTTTTTGATAAGATAGAATGCAATCTTTGCTTTTATATTATCATGATCAATGGGTTACACTCAATTTTCAACTTGTTTATTACAACTAGTTGGATATGGTAATTCTCATAATGTGGCTCTGCACCTTCTCAATCCACCATGACTTACCTTGTCTCGCTCTTCCTTTCATCTCAGGATATCCTTCCCAGTCCTCGTGTTGCTTAACACTATCCTTGCATTATTGTGTATCCTCAACAGTATTTATCATCATCAATCCATCAATTGAATCCAATCGATTTCCCTCATCATCTTGGGATATCCATCCTAATCCTTGTGTTGCTTAACACTATCCTTGCATTTGTGTATCCTCAACAATGTTATCATCATCAATCCATAAATCCAAAATCCAATCAACTTTAGCTTGATTTTCAACAAAAATCCAAAGCAATGCGATGTCATCCCACATGTATCCATATCCAAATCATCAAAATCATTACAAAGAAATCCAAAACATTCAAAGGCATATCAAAGAATCCCAAAGCGATTCAAAGTCCAGAAAAACATAAAACACGCAGAACAAACTAAATGGAGTCTTTGAGCTTAAACATAGGAAAGGTATTCTTTGATCAGCCCCTAGAGACACAAAACACAAAAACATTCAAAAAACACAAAATCTAAAAATATTCATAAAATCTCATAAAACCAAAAAAATTGAAAATTTGAAAATCAAAACATTTGTAAAACCTTGAAAAATACCAAAACAGCCTCAAAAACATTGCAAAACATCAAAAACATCCAAATATTTGAAAAAATCCATCCACCTCATCTCGCTTGCACCCGCAATAAACACCATCCATAATAAACCAATCGTCACCCTCAACCTTTGGCAAAAATAAAACAACCACAACAATAAATAAAACAAACACAAGCCATAATCGAGGAATTGAAAAAAGGGTATGAATGCGGGGATCATCATGGAAAAAGCAGGGCATTTTAAATTGGTGAAAAATTCAAAAAAAATCGAGGTTAAGGCAACTTGGTAAAAATTTAGATAAGTTATCTATATTTATTTCAAAAATGTGTAAGAATAGAATATGTAGCAAATTGAATTAAGTTTCTAAACAAGGTTTATTTAAAAAAAACATATTTGGTGAAAATTTGAAATTTCAATATGGTAGTACTTAAATTTTTAGGGAAAAATAAAGAAATAGGTGTTTGTCGATACCTAACCATAATAAAATGATAATATTTCTTTTATAAGATTTTAGATATAAGTAGGGACTCATGTCTCAATGTGATGCATATTGTTTTATTTTTGATTTTCAAGGTAAATAATTAATTATGAATTTTTTATTACAACTTTTAAAAATATAAGCGTGTATGTCCTAACCACCTTAACTTGCTCAAAACTTCCTTGAAATTCCAATTGTTTTAAAATTTATTATAATTATACAAAGCATAGAATGTGACACATGTTTCAGTTCCCAAAAAATGTGATACCATTTAGAAAGCTATAAATGTTTTCAATCTGACTGTCAATGGGACTTTAGTTATAATTCAAATAGAAAATGAATAATAATTATTTATTAAATTCAAAGTAAAAGAATAATTTATATTGGTGGAAGGTGAGAAACTCCTTTACAAAACCCTTTCATTCATCAATCTTGGGTAAAAATTTATTGACCACATACCCTACACATACCCATCATATCACCACTTCTTGGCCCATCATGATCCTGCACATACCTAGAACAAAATTTTAAATGCAAAATCAAACTCTTGATCATTCGCAAACATATCAATCGACATTATATCAATAGCCTTTCAAAATAACCTATCAACTTGCCACCATCCACTAACTTTTCCTAGGATGCATCCTTCCTACAATGGGCATTGTCTTTGGAAAAATCACTTTAGATTCTTATTCTAATCAAAACAAATCCCTTTGGCTAAAGGTATGAAGAACATTGGCTTGTTTGTGTACTTGATCTGTTCTTTTTGATTTATCTTATTGCACTCATTCCAATGACCTCTTGATGATGTCTAATCAAAGCAATTTAGAGAGAAAGGAATGGGGCATCAATCATTATCTTTTTGTTTGTTGTGCTTGTTGGACGTTCTTGTAATATAACTTGGTGAATACTTGCTTTGTTAGGTGCATCCTAGCAAGGTTTCCGTATGTCAATTGTGAATAGGGATACTCCTATATGATTGTTCAGTCAAAGTCCATCACACTAGGTGCAACGCCATACTGGTTCTTTATACCTTGATGCATCATGCCTATGTGTGTTATCAAACATAAGGTAAGTAGCCCTTTTAAAGTCCCTATTCCTGATAAGAAAATCATCCATCTCTCATCATCATAAAGTTGGCTTGTTGAATCCTCTTGTCAACATCTCATTTCTTCTTTCTTCTCTCCGCGCTAACAACATCCATCTTGCATCCAAAAATCATTAGCATACATAAATCTCATAATCATAGCATATCACATCATCCATCTCATCCATCTCACATGCATTACATTATCATTTTAAGTTGTTTAGGATAATATAGATTGGTTATTATAAGCATCTTAAAATTGTTAGCATATTGTATAATGCATATCATATCATATAGAAAGCATTAATCATACCACATGCATTGCATCTTCATCATTGCATAATATAGATTGGTTATTCTAGGCATCTCATAAACCATACATTTATCATGGCACTAAATAATCATAAAAGCATCATCATAGATCATATCATGTGCATCCATATCATCCATGCATCATCATATCATCCATTGCATATAAACATCATAATCATCTCATATATATATCATCAATAATGTAATTGTCATGGTACATAATCAGGATCAAGTGTGTAATATATCAAAGTAGACATGAGGTTACCCATGGTTGATGAATGTCTACATCAAACATTCAAGCTGAACTAATCTTGAACCTCTTTGTCGTGAGATCGACCCTCAAATTAAACTTTTGCTTGATCTCTTGAGGGGGCATTGTACTAGCATAATTCTTTCGTTGGGGCAGCAGTGGGGCATTCAATTTTTTTATTTTTTTTGAATTTTACCATGGAAAGTTTATTCTTTGAACCAACGCAACAAGTACTTTGCTTCAAAGAGGGGAAAAATGTAGACATGTAAAATATACATGCACCTAATCTGGATTCACTAATTTTATTTCATCCTCAATCATCCCTCTACTAACCGTTTTAATCATTTTCATCTAATTAAAATTCATCATTTTCCCTCTTTAATTAAATAAATCATCTTTTGTTTAATTAAATCCTAATTCATCCTCCTTAAATTAAATAAATCAATTTTATTTAATTATCTTCAAATGTTCCTCATTTAATTAAATAAATCAAATTTATTTAATTAAATTACTAATGTATCAATGTCCTCCCATTTGATTTAAATAAATCCAAGTATCTAAGTCAAAAGTCAAAATCACTTAATCTTCACTTATATTAATCAAATCATGATTAATGCTAGTCATAATCACTCCAATTCTCTAGATTTTGCAACTTGTGCACATAAATCAATTTAATTGATTTATTAATTCCTCCTTTTCATTCAAAAAGGCATCTCAAGTGGAATATTCTTTCATTTCAAATCTCCCTCCCAAATGTCTTGTCCTCCAACATAGCATTAACTCCTCTTACATTGTCTCTTACATGTCCCCCACTTGGCATTTAAGACTCTTTCTTCTCCATCCAACAAGCCAACTTTCAAATTTCAAATTTGAACCTAATAACATTTATCATGCACATTGATCGAAATATGCACAACCTTCCTCCATTGACATGTTGACAAGTGGCATCTTGTCATTGGCTCATGTTTTATCCCACATCCTCCATGTTTTGCATTCTTCCATCCTTCTTGGTTATAAATAGAGGCCTCCTCTATTGTATTAATCCTACATAATCTTCTTCACAATCTCAGTCATTTGAATCCACATCCATCATCTAGGAGCTTATCAAGGATTGGGAAAGGGCTTCTTTCCATATCAAAGAAGCACCAATCCACTATGAGATAGGGTTTGATTCATGTTATTGTGTGTTTTATTTAGTTTCCTTGTTTCCTTTTATTGCATACTTAACATGATTCAGTATTTCATAGAGATTTTTTAGTTTGCTTTGTTTTAAATGATAATTTACTAATGTTTGTTTATTTTTGAGCAAAATGAAGAAAAAAGAATCTACAGATGGTACTATTCAGTCTTAGTCACATTTACATTTGTTATTGATTGAGTATGCTTGTTTACGATTAATAAATATCATTTTCAGAATGATATCAAACTTAGAAACAATTTTCAGTACACCGTTGGTGCCTGCCATGGTTATATAGTAGCTTGCTCCTTGATTGATTTAAGCCTTTTTAAGTTTTGCTTATGAACCAACTACCTAAGTGCTTGTATTATAGGTCAATGGGAAGGTTTTTGAAACCTTGTCAGAGACCGATAAAGGTTTCTAAACCTTTTGTAAACTTTGACATAAGCAATCTTCTCTTGTACTTTTTTACCTTTTCAAATATAAGCAATTTTTAGGGTGGTTTTAAGAACTTCGTTAGGGATCAACAACACCTTAGAAACTTGGATAAATAAAACATATTTAAACTTTTTCATAAGGCATCGACATGAGAAGAGGTTATGATAACCTCGTCGGTGACCAACGAGGTTCACAAAATGGGAAAATACTGATAGAGCTTATAATTTTTTTATGGTAGATACATAAGCTCTAGGTCATGTGACTAGATCTTAGGTAACAAGGTGTTTATCCAATTTCCCAAAAAATAGATTCTAAAATCTGAAACTTATAATTTGAATTTTGATCATTAAAATGCTGCCAAAAACATATTTAATTTAGGTCCTGGCTCATAAAGGGGACCCATTCACCCATGGGCGAATGGATCTTGGCCTATACTTAGATAGGGCACACATGATCCAAGGAAATTTAATTATTAAATGCATTTATTTAATGTTGGTTCCCCTTTTAGAAAACGATAAGAATAAGGCTTTGGAATGCATAATTTGGTAAATTAGAAGCTTAATAAAGCAATAAATTAAGGGACCCAAACATACTGTGAAATTGTAAAGGTATACAATTTTCTACACTACAAACCCAAACTTTCCTAAAAAAACAATCAATGATGCTAATATGTATCGAGCTCCTCCCTTTGATGTGGATTCATAGGCCCACATAAATCACTATGGACAAGTTCAAGGGATTTAATTACCCTCCACATGTAGACCTTTCAAAATTGTCTCTATGTTGTTTTCCAATCATGCATCCTGTACACACATTTGTGTTTACCGTTATCTAAGGTAGTCTATCAACCATATTCATCGTTGAAAGCATAGCCAAAATTTGATCTAGTTTAAGTGACCAAACCTTTGATGCCATAACTCACTTATGGAGGAACTTGAAGTAATGTAACCAACCTTATCAAAATATGCTAAATATTTGTAGATTCCATCACTCTCAACTTCTATGACACAATTTTTAATCCATCATTAACGTTCTTGATTAGACACTTATTTGAATAAAAAACCATATTATAACCATGTTGAGTGATTTGACTTATTGAGAGAATTTTTTTTGTTAACTTAGGTACAAGATTCACATATTTTACTTCCAACTTCTTACCATCATGTCCTTTCATTGAAATTGAACCTATTCCTTCAATTTCATGTGAACTATCATCCCCAAGAAATATATTCAAGAACCTTTCAATTTTTCTAAAGAATTAAAGAAGTTTTTATCATAGGTCATATGGTGATTAGTTTCTAAACTAATATACCATATGTTATTTGAGTTTCCTTGAGTAGATAAAGAGGCCTTCATTATATTAT
>VDFB02169421.1:0-18520 GCA_007258455.2 Sequoia sempervirens
GTTGTATTTTTATTTCCAGTGTTTCATCTGTTGGAGCAAGAACAGTAAAGTCTCGCAGTTTCCCAATGAACAATTTGTCTTAACCATTAAATTAGCTTCCACGTATTGCTTTTATTCACATAGAAATGAGAGATTAAATTGAAAAGGCAGAGTTGGCAATGAAAACACAGACGATGAGAATGAGTAGTACAATCTCATCTCAGCTATTTAATGACGTTGCAAGAAAGAAGGATTCTCATCTGAGCTACACCATCTTGTGTGATTTGTTTTGGAAAAAAGCTAAAGAGGAAGGATAAATGGCAATGAAAATGGGTAGCGCAGAATTGGCTAGAAAGGTGGTTATACTGTTAGTGGCAATAATAATAATGGTGAGTATTAGCGTGGCTTCAGCACAAGCAGGACCATGCTCTAAATACCTGTGCGTCAACGATGGTGGTTGTTCAGGATATCCAGGCACCCCTAAGTGCTGCAACATCGGCGACTGCGGGAGTGGAATTGGATATTGCGACGCTACATGCTAATTACCAAC
Source organism: Sequoia sempervirens (assembly GCA_007258455.2). Classification (NCBI taxonomy): domain Eukaryota; kingdom Viridiplantae; phylum Streptophyta; class Pinopsida; order Cupressales; family Cupressaceae; genus Sequoia; species Sequoia sempervirens. The sequence continues at coordinate 530 of VDFB02169421.1, forward strand.
TGCTCTTATGCCTTCTCTCACCTAAAAAATAATCCAGATCAGTTTGCTGTGTTTCATTTGTGTTTGTTTATGTGTTTGAGCAGGATGTTTACAATCCTCCCCCCTTCGTTTACCCAATTGTTATAAGGTTTGGTTTGATGTCACTGCTTTCCAACAAATTAAAATTCTTGTTGAAAAGTGTTTTATTGTGGACTGCATTGTAACTCTTGAGGTGGCAGTTTGGCTTCAGAATATCTATATTTGTTGCTAGATAGTGTATTATTAATTTTTCATATAATAATTAATTTTCTAAGTAATTTTTTATAATTTGGGGCAATTTATGTTCTTGAAAATCTTATCATATATTTTCAAAAATTAACAAACTTATATGCAATATGAATGATTGGAATGTTTCCTCTTATAAACAAGTGACGCAAGCGTCGAGTTCCTGCCGGAGAGCATTATGCATTTTGATTTAAAGGAGAAAGCAGATGAAAAAGTAGTGACCAAACTTAGAATTTCAACTGCTTTTAGTTTTGTTTAAATATAGTTTTTTATGGTCATATCAATTTTTTTTCTGGAAAGGGTTCTAAGGCATATAGAAGTGGATAACAATAATCAACTCAATTATTAAATATTATGTTAATAATAAATCTTGTTCCTGATGATAGAATAGTCAGGGCACCTCTTTACATGTATACATGGCTAAATGACGAAAATTATGGAAAAAGTAGTAAAAAGGAAGCTATCAATTGGACAATAAGGACTTATATATGGAAATTCTTGGAAAGACTAGAAAAGAAATTCTACAAATTGCAGACATGTAGAGTACATGGGTAGTCAAACAAGGAAGTATGCATCTGTGCATGGCATCAAAATCCTTATCCTACACCACAAGGAGTCATATTCTAGTTCAAACTCATTGAGAAAACATGTCCTATTATCATTCTAGAGGCAATATATAGGCATATCTATAGTCTTTTATGCGTTAAAATAACTCTGATATGGCTATAGCATTGCCTTAATGTTAAAGAATGCTACTAGTGTAATTTGCTGGCACATTACAGTATAGTTTCACCCTCAATCATAATTTTCTTGTGTACTTTAAACATCATCATAAATCTTTCTAATGAAAAGAGTAAAGAATACTACAATATCTAAACATGAAAACTGGAACCTCCAACACGTTTAATGAAATTACATCCATCATGACTTGCACTATCGCAATAAATTTTAGCTTCATCAAGAAAGTTTAGACAATAAAGGTGTAACCATAGAATAATGCTTCTCTCTTGTCACAATATCTATTAGAGCAACAAATTGATAATTTTTGTATCCAAGAGGTGGACTTGTGATTCTCCTATTAGCAATTCCACATAATGAAATACAGTAAAACTTGACTTTGATATGACTGTAGCATTGGTTAAATGTTAAAGAAGGTTATTGGTATAATTTTCTAACATGTTGCAACACAATTTCACATTCAAGCATAAGTCGTTTGTGTAATTTAAACATCATCATAAAGCTTCCTAATAAAAGAGTAAATAATATTACAATATTTGAACATGAAAAACGAAACCTTCAACAATTTTAATGTTACATACATAATGACTTCCAATACATTTAGTTACTGTTTGATACTCTTTGCACCAATGACATTCAATATCTTTAGCACATTGAAAATAAATTATCCCAAGAAATAATAATAGGAGCATGGTTCAAGACAAAACCTGATGCTAGGAAAGATCCAAAGAGCAATACCCTTATCATTGCATTTGATGGCATTAATGATACATGAATTTTAAGGTTCAGTGCACATAATGGAGTTACCATCCATATCGTTCCTAGCTGCTTACGATCTAACCAAATATATAAAATTACCATAAGTTCTCCTTAAGGATCCACCTCCATGTTTTACCAACTATAAAATCTTTTCTCTAACATGAACGGTAGAGCTATAGACTTAAAATCCTCAAGTAAAAATTTGAACCATTGTATTTTTATCATTTGAATTTCAGGTATTGGGAGTTTAAAGGCCTTTCAAAAGTAAGCAAATTGCATATTATATGTTATCAGGTTTACAAATATCTATGTATAAAGAATTAATCACTCTTTCTAGTCATTTGGAAACCCACATTATAACATATAGGCTTATGATACAAATAAATGCTAGATATATTAATTCTTTACTTCATATAATTATAATCTTACAATAAGATCAATCAGACAAAGGTTTTGTTAACATTTTTTGTACCACTCCGAGAGATTTTATTACATCAGAATTGTCTGATAGGTCTTTAGGGAGCCTTACCTTATGTCTCATATGACATAAAAGTACTTGAAAGAGGGAAAAATAAACTTCCAACTCTTTAATTCTCAAGCCAAAAGAAAAGGGAAAAAGTTAAAAGAAGTCCTAATAACTTGTATATGCATAAGAACAATGGTTTTGAGGAGGAAGTTCCCCAATCTACAAGAGTGAAAGGAAGTTGGAAAAAGGTGGGTTTGGTCAGGTATATGTTGGCCGAAGGGTAAGTGGTGGTACAGAATGCACAGGCCCAGATCCTGTAGAGGTACTTATATCATTTACTCAAAGAATGTAATATGATTAGTATATTTCCTACAATATAGTTGCTAGTTGTGGCACTATATCTTATGTAGGTTTTCTTGAAGGGATTATGCTTATAATATCCATGGATTTTTGTTGTTTATGGATTTGGGTTTTGATTGCTTGTTGGAATGTATTCTTCCACTGCTAAATCACACATGGATTTAACGTGACTGCTTCTATGGTTGCCACCGTTTCAATCAATGAAGAAAAACCCATAGCTGAGATGACTGATGATTTTATATGCACCACCTTAGACTGGTGGCTGCCCAAAAAATGTGATTATGGGATTGTATTATTTGTATCAGTTACTGTTCTCTGAGAAAGTGTTTAGAAATAAACCCGTTTTTCTTGTTTATCCAGATGACGATTGAAATCGTCATGTTTTTAGGCGAGTATTTTATGCTTTCATGGATAAGGTACAAAATCTCAAGAGTTCCCTGTTTATGTCTTACAGAGTTGAAGACAACACTTTCACCATCATGGGTTTTGGAGAAATCGTTATCAACCCTATGATACTTTTCAGATGTAGAAAGTCCGAAGTCTGAAGGAAATTCTGTATTCATTATTAAACTTTTTACAGTTTGTATCATTTATGGAGTCTTTGAGTGTGCATGTGTGAATGTAGCTAGCTGCCCCCATCCCCAAATTTTAGGGTTTTTCAAATGTATAAGTTCTAAATTTCATCTATATTAGCATAAATGCATTACGAAAGAAAACCTGAGTTTACTTACTTTTCCTAATTTAAGATTTCATTTTCCTTCTTTCACAAGTAGAATAATTATGCATATGATTTCTAGAACTATCAAAATTGAGAATTTATGATCAGCTATTTGACTTATAAAAGATTAACTTAACAAAATCTACTATGCCGATGTTTATGCAAACCATTTTTCTTATTTGTATCCATTAAATAGATTCCACAATAGAACTAACCTCTGAAATATATATAAATTGATCTACATATGCACAATTAAAATGTTCAGTAGGGAAGACACTAGTATGCAACTCAAGTTAAACAACCTAGAAATAATTAAATTGAATTAGATAATATGAAGTATCTTATATGTAAAAGGTCCAAACAATTTTAAGACGCTTATCAATTAGCCATATTTGATATAAATATCAACTGGATGACTATGAAGCTCTTCTGCTGTGGGGAGGTTGGGAGTCTTTTAGCTTCCTTAAATGTGACCTAGATATGCTAAATGGGTACACCATCCTTGAATAAAAAAGGAACAAAGCTGAACTTCTTTGGTACATTATGACATTGGAGGTCTATCCACAACAGTTTTAAATTAAGAGTTACCCTCACTTGAGAGATAACCATAAAGAAAAATATTTTTTCTAACTCTTGAGAATATTTATCCCTAACTTCATTCAACAGTTGGATACCACCTTGGCACCTTTCCCTTATAATGCTAATAAACTGAGACAGGCACATCATTAAATTTTTTCTTTTCTAAAAGCAAGGATCAATTCATACTGGCTAAGGAAAAATTATAATAAGTGTAGTGAAGCCTTAAACAATGGAAGCAACAAACCATTAAATGTAATACTTACATAGAAGCAAAGAAAAAGGGAAGAGTCAACTGAAATCCAAAATTAACCATTGATATAATTGTTGTAAGAAACATTTTAATGGAAGTTGAGTAAACCCGTAAAAACTAGGTGGATGCTAGATACAACATCAAAGGGGAGTCATATGCACAAAATAATACTAATAGGTTAAATGTAATAGCAAATGTACCTTAACAATATTATCTGCATATTTCATTACCATAGATACTCCAATCACATTGCAGAGAAGTGATACAAGATCAAATGTAATGATTTAATTGAGGAAATAAAAAATAGATTATTTTGTTAAGAATCCACCTTGAGAAATGTAATTGGTATGAAACCTAGAAAAAATAATGTAGTCTAAGAGCATGGTTGATAATCATGCATACAGTGATGACTGAATAACCATGGAAAGATCCCCTGAAAACACCCAACATTACTTCATATGAGATATGATTATATTTGCATAAACGGTATTGTTGGTCCTCCAAAGAATGCAAAAGAAAAGGGCATTTTATTTGTGACAATATAACCAACACTATTCTAGTTGATATCTACGACAGATCCATACTCCATAGAAAGAAAAGCATTAAATTTAAACATATACTTAACACATGCACAAAGTACTATATAATGTTAATAAAGTGGAGTGCAAAAGACACTACCATACTTGTTCATAATCTCCTCGTGATCCTGTGTAAGCATAACTCCAACATTGAAAATCATGCCAAATATATACAACCAAAAATTCTGCACATTGATATTTCTTGAAGGTCAATTTTTAATGATTAGCTGATAAGATACAAGAGGAGATAATGGTCATGTTAACTTATTCTCTTAAAACAAACTTTCATCAAGAATTTAAAATCTATGGACCTTCAAATTCCTAGGAATAAAAGGGTCATAATAGGCCTATCATTCTCAGTGTATGTTAAAAATAAAAACAAATATATTATAAGCAACCAACCAAACATGCAAATTAGTCAATTTTATCTAGAAACATTATAGTAATTTGGATGGTTATATTTTGTCTATACAATGAAAAAAATTGCCAGTACAAGGTTTTCCCTATACCTCAGTGTAAACATGAGCAAAGCCACTCAATAGTGCCATCACTTGCAACAAACCAATATCATGTAATTTAAACATTAAATAACTCTAATAAATGTAGCAAAATGGAACGAAGCTTGAGATGCTCTCATTATCCTTGAGTTACAAGGATGATCAAAACTCTGAATAAATTAATTAGCTTACATTATCCATCATCCAACCTTGAAGCATGGACTATAAAACACGGTCAGACCTGCACCAATATATTATTCTATTAGAAATAATGTAATTGAGGCTTCTCAAGAAATATTGTACAATAAACAATCATAAGTGCTATGCAACATTACAATTCTTTGTCTAGTTTATCTAAAGCACTTAAAAAAAGGGATTTTGTTTGAACAATCCATTTTAGAGCATTGCTAGTTGTCAATATAAAATGAAGATAATTCTTACACCATCTCAAAATTGTACAACTTCCCATTATAATACAAGAGAACCAAAGAAAATGTGTAAACCGTATTGAAATATAACAACTCACAATCATAATATACAAGAACCAATACACCCTCAACAAATATTTTATTATTTATATTAAATAGTTAAAATGTTTAGGTATGACAAGGAAAACTAAATTTTAGGACTTGAAAAGATGAAAAGATGACATGGGAAAAAGGATTTCAAAAAACTAAAATATAGCTAGCACAAAATGAGTGGCTTCTAAATCTATCTTATCGTGTAGTAATCAAAATTAGAAAATCTCCAAAGGGATACAATCTAGTAAAAGAGAACACATGTATAAAAGTGCGAACCACTCCCAAATAATTCTTCTTGTACAACTCAAATCAAATCTAAAAAAGTGAGACATTAACTTACGATGAATTTAGCTATACAGTCGTGCATCCAATAGATAACAAAATATAAGTTGACCATTGAATCTCTTTTAATCTACAACAAATAGATCATTTAGTAACAAAGAAGCATTTTAATTTTTTTCAATGGCAGAGAATTCCCCAATTATACTCTTAGTGATGCCTCTGAATTATATTTTTTACAATTTAAATAGCTAGTTGCATATACAGTTAATAATAGTTATGTGAAATGTTAACAATCACAGTGAATCCCCTACGATAGCACAACCAAGAAAATGTTACGTTGGTAATTATTTATTAGAGCTTTCTGAATTTGCATATACACTATTTGGATAGATAATTAACAACATATATCCAACTAAAAGTCAGTAAATAGATACCTTCAATGCTCCATATCCCCTCACAAAATGAGATAAAGAAATTATATAGATATATTAACATATTTGTGAAACAAAGACAATAGAATGGGCTACCAAATCACTATGTTTGTAGAACAAAGGAGTAAAGTCTAGACAAGTGCTACTGTTGTCAAAAGAAAAAAGAGATGGGTTTACTCTCCTTGATATGACGAGAAAAAGGAATCGACTCTTTGAATGAGTGACAAGAACAATAGTGGAATGTTCCCTTCCAAAAATGGCGATGAGGTACACCACAGAAAGGCCAGTTGAGGGAATTATAATTCCTTTTTGAATCATCATTCACAGTTTAAAGCTATTCCCAATTTCTCACTGTATGCAAAGAGATCCAATTCCTCATTGTTTTTGGCATGCCATGAAAAATAAAATTAGAAGTATCAACTGAAACTATTAATTTGTGTTAGGGGGCTAATACTGAATTTCTTCTGCTAAATTCTAGGGTTCGTAGATGCCCCAAATCCCCTAAGCACTAACATAGATAAAAAGAAAAATCTAAAATTTCATGAAATCTGCCATAAACAAAAGATGTAAAGCTTTAGTATTAGAAAATTATCGCTTTCATCCCGTGTAAGGGATTTAGGAACATCTTGCTAGTAAAATATCTTATATACAATATTTTTTCTAGTATTCAACTGCATTTCTTCAATATCAATGAGAATTGTCATTAAACAAATTAACAAAAGATTTAAATTGATTTGTCTGAGACGACATATAATAGAGGCAAGGTTTCTGGCCTAGCTGGAACTACTCAAGGAAGTGAACCTTCTTGGTCAGCAGAGGCTAGCATTGGTAGGAAACGGTGGTCCAGATGGGCACCTCAAGCAGAAGGGGAAGGCGAGACACAAGAAAACGCCCCTAGGACAACACTGGGTCTAGGAAAAGGAAAGCCAGATGGACGGAGGATCCAAAGCCGCTTTTTCTTCCAGGGTTCGTGAAAGAGTTACACGACTTACAAAATGAGCCAAATAATAAACCCGTTAAAAATGTTTCAAGATGCTAACCAGAAGGTCAAACAGACCAATAACTGGCAAATATTTTAACGAAAAGGCCAAAGGAAGGAAAAAGTCGATACAACTCTACCAGTTCCCACGATGTTTGATGTCCAACTTCCATGCTCATGGTGTAATGTTGTTGTTTGTTCTTCACCATATTTGCACTTTCACTAGCCGAGCTGTACTGTCGTTGCTTCCATTGTCATTATTGTCTCTTTGTTGGTGCTGTGAAAATTTCTCTAGCAACTTCTCCTTCCAGAAGTTTCTCCTTCTAGCAGCTTCTCCATTAACTATAATGTTCCAAGGATATTATGATCACTTAATTTCTCACATTATTTTAAAAGAAAGGTGAATTACATAGCTACTCTGACCAATGAAAAAAGAGATAAATAATAACTTTTAAATATAAAAAATATGTTCTAAAATACAAACTCTAGAAATAAAAAATATATATTAAAATTATTAAATGTGATTGGTTAACCCAACCAAAAAAATAAAAATCAAACCATTGCAATAGTAACTTGCCAGCAGGAACTAATAAAAAAGCATCATACATCTATATGGTGTTGGTTTTAATATATAATTTTTATAATAAGTCTATATGAGAATGTTTGAAAAAAATTCCTTGTGCAAAAAAAAGTCTAATTGTTGTTGAGATTTGATTACATCTGGTAAGCTTAGATTGGTTCAACCTTTGGAATTAATATTTGATTTTGTATTTCCTTTTACTATGCTGCATTGACTGAGAGTGCCCAATTTCTGTTTACAAATGAGGTACTTGTTATTTATAGAAAATAAATTATTTCAAAGGATTTGTTGAATACGATCCATCAATGTCTCAATTTATTTTTCATCTACTTTAGATTTGATCTAACAATATGTAATCCCTCGGTTACATGCATATAGGAAAATATTGAAATTTAAGAGATTGTTTAGGTTTACTACAAATTGAACCTATGATTTTCTCTAGATTCTACCTTATAAATTCTTTAAAAATTGGATTGGTAGATGATTATTATTTTTGTCACTCTTAGGGGTTTTCTACAAAGTTTGTAATATTAAATATATCTTGGCAAACAACAAACTTTAAACATGGACATAAATTCTATAATAATTTCTAAGAAATTCACATATGTTAGGATGAGGGTGATTCCATATTCTAGAATCCCTTTCCGATTTTAGAATTTGATTGAAAATGCAAATGATTCTTCTTGAGTGATTGAGCAAAGTTATGCAATTTTATGTGACTAAAATCGAATATAATTTAAATGAAATTTTGTATATAAAAACATAACATTATTTAAAGTGCAATAATGTATTAAAGTTTAGCTTCAAAGCAAAGTGTAAGATGGGCTAGATGGATAATTTTTTAACATTTATGTTTTCATAGAAATAGCTCTAGATCCTTCCTACAAAAATGAAATCACTCAAAAATACATGAACTAGGTCAAACATGTAGGATGTATTTAGGCTTTCTGTGATTGGATTATTAATAGAGATTAAATTATTGATCAACAACAAATAGATAAGACAATAAGACAATTACTAGATGTACATAATCATGGGCATAAGTAATACACATAGGGATCGGTACAAGAAATGATATATATGGGGAAATTTGCTCAAAATTGTGTCATTTATAGCTACACAAATGTATTAAGAGATTACCCTAAGGTAGGCATAAAACTAAATATAATATAAATTGTGTGCATTTTTCACTATTGCATTTTGACCATATAGTTTGAGGTGCATACGTTTCACTAATTATGAATCTTGTATATTTGAGTATGATCGTTCTAAAACATACATAAGATGATTACAATACGCAAATGAACTTGTGGTCATAATGAACATGAAGATTATTTTTTTATGTTATTTTCTTTCGCATTAGTGTTGTCCCATGAATTTATATCGGATAAGGACAAATAATTATATGAGTATCTTTTGACGTGCAAGATATATCAAATATCAAACAAGACAATGTTAGTGACTATGTATGCCCCTTTGATAATGTTAGTGATAATGTTAATCTTGACCCCAAGTCATCTATGGAAACCTAAAACCCTATAAAATCATATATTCTAGACACCTTATAAACTATAAGTTATTAATTTGTATCCTTGTCTCTTGCAAGGGTCTCTTATGAGTCAAAATTTCAGTCTTTCCTCTTGATATACCTAAAAATTAAACCATGGAATAGAGTAGATTGAAACTAAGAGAAATGATACTAAAACTATCTCGGGTTTATCTAATATGTGGTACTTGGACTATAATCCCTCCCCACATTACTATAATCTTTATGGTGAAACTAACTTAAATAAAATATGAAAGTTCCTAGAAGAATAAAAATCCTAGATGAGAAGTATTAATGATATAGGTCTAAAAGAAGAGTGTAAAAAACATATCCAAATGACATATAACTATAGGGAAATTATTTTTCAATCCCTTTATTTATTCATCTTATATATTCCTCAAATAAACCACTATAGCATCACTTTTTGGGATATAAGAGGGCAATTCTATCCAATTTTACATGTTCGGTGCACTAGAAAGGGGCTTAAAGAAGAGGGGGGAAATAGAAAGAAAAAGGAATGACCACATAGTTAGAATATATTTTTAATAAATTGAATCTAAAAAGAAAAAATAAAGATTGCATTTATATAAAAATTAAAATAAATTATAACAAAATTAAACTTATAAATAGAACTCAATTATAAAAATAGGATGTATAATCGCAATTATATGCTAAAATTATTAATGGATTATTATGATTATTTAGTATAAATCAATGACACTAGATAAAAGACTTCATTTGACAAAAAAATATAGTCTTGTGTAAAATACAACACATGCATTATGATAGCACATATTCCACTTAATACACTTTAGTCAAAATTCATTTATCCCAGCAAATTTTTTTAGTTGAACCAATTGTGCTCCAATTATGGTTTCAATAAAAAATTATTTTAGTTGAAACAAGGTTTTTATTGAACCAAATTTTGCTAACTTAGCTAGTGGAAAACATGGTAATACAAACCGCCCGTTTTAGTATAAATCAAAGCCTATAATTAAAATAAGATAGTTTTAAAATACAATTAGGTCATTACAATCAAATATAAAGTTGAAATGTGGGGAAAAGGGGTTCCCAAATAGGATTTTAAATATCCAAAATAGGTTCCTTTCCCTAGGGGAATTTAATTAGAAAAGAGATCACAAGGACTAGAGATTGACTTTGAACCTCAAAGGTGAGCCAATTAGACCTGGATCTCAGTTACTTTAGGGCAGTAGGATAATGTGAAGAAACTAATTTTGAATATAAAAATGGGATTTAACTAGAAACTAGGGCCCACCTAATAGAACATGAGAGTAGTCCACACTAGAGTTGAAGGAGAATAGATGAAATTTTCATTACTCAAATCCTACTCCCTCATCAAAACAAAACCACACCAACAGGAAGACACCCAACAACGAATAATATCAATGTTTGGTCTCTAACCCAAGAATTTCCCAATGAGAGCATGTTGTAGGAAAGAAAAGGCTCTGTCCACCCACTCATCAGGCTAAAAAAGGATAGGAGGAGGTTGAGGAATGACCTCCTCAACACTACTCTCCAATTTACTATAGGGAGGATAAGGCACTCCCTTAGTAATCATAAGAATGGCGGCTTCTTCCAAAGAAGGCGATATGGAACAGAGGTATCGATAGGGATAGAGAGAGGGCACAATCTCCACTTCATACATATCAGTAATAGAAGGCATCGACAAGGATGATGAGGCAAGAAGATTTATCTGCAAACCCACCTCAAGAAAAGGATTCTTGGGAGGGCTAGAAGAAACACCCTCTTGAAAGATAACCTATTCACAATTAGAGAAGGCTTAATAGACCCCAACCCAGAATCACCATGCTTATCAACAATTGAACATTAGGACTCTATGGAAATAGCCAGAAGAGGAACATACTCATTGGCATCCACAAGATCACTTGTAGAAGACATGGACCCCATACACTTCTTTGGAATGCGAGCATCCATAAGAATATCAAGGAGAGATTCTTCCTCCTCCTGAGCCAAAGAGATCCCCTAAGTGAAATAATCCTCAAGAGAGTCACCCCTCACATCAACCTCAATAAGGGTGCCAAGGCTAGCACAGGAGCCCAAGATCACAACACAAGGGAAGGAACTAGACACAATGGTGAGGTCTTTAGTCTTAGGAACAAATGCAGAGGCTATCACCACCACCATAGGGGTAAGGGATTCAAAAGGGCACCAACCCATAGGTAGGAAGCCAACTCTTGTTCACCAACACCTTCTCCATCTTTCGACTTATCATTTCCCTCGCCGCCATCTGCAAAATCTCCAAAGCCTCCCCTCCATTGTCCCCACCATTTATGGGTTTTTCACCCTTCATATCCATTTTTAAGATGTCTATGGGTGATCATTAATTTTGAGTAGTGACTATTAGGGGAGTTTGTTGGTAGAGATATTTATATATTAAAAAATATAAAAAAATATTACTTAAAATTGGATTATTTGGATGCTTTTTGTTTTTTTTCTTAATTATTATAATTAGAGAAGATATTTATTTTTTGTAAGACCCACATCTATTTTCATTTGAGACTTACCCTTCTCAATAATAGTGGTAATTAATCGAAGCTTATAGGTGTATTAAGAAGAGGTTAGGGTTGAATGGTTGGATAATATGAAGCTGCATAAGGTTATTGGAAATAAACTCTTGAAAGATGTAATTGGTGGTTTTTCTAGCTTCATCCAATTAGTATTAGCTTGTTGAAAAAGGGAGATAGTAAGTTTAGAGGAGTAAGATAGTTTTAGTCACTTTAGTTAAATGCTTGATTAAGGCTGGGTTAAGGATAAAATTATAAGTTATTGGTGTTCTTTGTAGAATTGTTGGTTTCCTAAGAAGAGAAAGAGGCTAAACAAATAGAGACATTAGAGGCCAATGAGGAGATGGCCTTAAAATGATAGATATCACCCATCTACAATTATACAAAGTGGTAAAAAGTGTTATAAATGTTGAATACTTGTGCAAGAGATTTTGATTCCGATGCTTTGGAAAATATTCCTAATAAACACCTTCTTGATATTAGAGTCAAGAAGAAGATAGGAGATTTATGAAATAATGCATTGATGATATAAGATAAAATCCATCACTTTCTTATTTAAGTCTTGATTACAATGTATAATTTTGATGAAACTAACCAGCAATCCCAAGTGAGATAGAGGAATGAACCCAAAGAATAGGCAGATAAAGAGTAGAACACTTTATGTTGTTTTTCCTTAACGAGTAGATAAATCTTAGCTATGAATAGATCATCAAAGTAATAATCAATGCACATTGATCTATAAAGGATTGAACATGCATCTTAGGATTGCTTATCCAATCATACATGTATGTCAATGTTTAACAAGATGAATTGTGGTTCTTGTGGGTGATCTATTATAGCCAAATATATTATGTTGTGAAAGAGGTTTAAGGTTTCATCCCCCAATGTATAAGATGATATGATAAGAGTTGGCTAGCATTGCATTATTGAAAATTCTTTAAGTAGGTGGTAAATGATAGGACTAGGGGCATAGGTTGGGACATTGAGGGCAAGAGATGTAAAAGAAATCATGTTTCAGTAAGAGTATGGCAAGGGTTGTTAGGTTAGTGGTAGGATAGGTGAGGGAGTGACAATAGTGGTAAGATAGGATCAAGCAAGATAAGTGAAGGGTAAGGGTGAAAAGGGTGGCACATCTAGGGGTAGGAGGTAAAGTGGTTTCCTAAAGCCCGACATGATCATAGTTAAAAGGAGGAATGAAGAGGGAGACATAATGGTAGTAATGTGTGTTGGATAAGGAGTAGGCATGGAAATTCAGGTGAAGGAATATGGAGATGCAGAAAAAAGAAAATAAGTTTGCTAGAAGAGAGGGAGGAAGCTAGGAGAACTCGATTATGAAGGGACACAAGTGTGGACAGTATATCCTATACCTTGTAATATCGCTAGCCCCTCAAGATGGGTGATGATGATATTTGTTAAGGAGTAGGTGGCATCATCAAGTAGGCTACTTCGGAGGAGAGACAGGTGGTGCTCAATTTTTGTGAGTGACAAATTTGAAATCATCTAATAGGGATTGATTATCAAAGTGCTCATTCTTGTGAGACATATAGAGTGGGACAACATGTGGGGTGGATGACAATAGAGGAGGGAAAATGCATGGATATATTTAGATGGGAATTCTTATAAGAGATAATGTGTCAGGAAGGGATAGTCAAAGAAGGAAGGCTAATAATTTATATCAAAGAACATCAAAACGATTCATTCTCATATACCATACAAAATTTGAGTAGAAATATGTAGAGTGTTTAATTTTTTAGGTGAAAATAAAAGACAAAGACAATAGTGTATTAAATGGACACCAACCTAATTGTGATAAGGTCTATATGCTGCGATTATGTTTATGTTTACTCAAAAGGAAAGTATTGTTGAATGATGAAAAATTAAGAAGTCAAAGTAGAATTAACTAAATTTAAAACATTACAATGAAAATTTGTTGTTTATAGACAAATATTCTTTTGAAGATGAAGAAAGGAATAAACAATGAAGGTTAGGATTGACATCAAGTTCGCTACAAATATAGATAGGAGATAGATAACCTACATAGTTTAAATGTAGGAAAGCCTTTTCAATTATCTATCTTAGGATTCGACTAACAATCTATAATAAATGAGCTTACTTAACACAAACAGACAAATTATCTACGAACTAAATAGCAAATTATTTTTTTTTCTAGTTAGATTGCTTAACATGTCTTACTTAAACTAAATTCTTAATCTAAATGGGACTTAGTTGGGAAATGATAAAAAAATAAGAAATTGATTAGTTTACTAAAGTTTTTATGAATAACAAGATTGTTGAAAGACTTTGAAAAGGTAATAAGAATGAACTTAGGTAGAAACTAGATAAACCATTTGATGGAAAATAATAAGAGGGTCTATTGGATAATTGATGGTGCTAATAGGAATAACAAAGTCCAATTTTAGTATAAGAATGTTTCACATGTGTAGAGTGCAACAATGCCTTTATTACATGACGTTTAAAAAAAGAAGATAAGATAGATAACAACAAACAAAAGATTGCTAAATTATTTGAAAAATGAAGATTAGAATAAAGATATTGAATTCTGATCCCAAAACAGTTCCCACCCCTTGTCTATACTTCCAACATTTTGCATACATTTTTACCAAAGTGATTGCAACTACATCAAACATAATTGCTCTATCCTTAATAATTTGATAGATGTCCATACATTATTCCAAAGCTCCCTATTCTCCTCACCATCTCAAGTATAACAAACTAATTTCTTTAAGCATGATTATATAGATAGGAAAATAATTCCCACCCAAAGAAAGGTCTCACTTGTTTAACGTCACCAAAATAAAATTCTTTTTGGTTAAACAATGTGCTTGTACTTACACCTTTTAACTCTCTAGTGAACTGTCAAACAGTTCACATGCCTTGGCTACGCTTCCACATTTTGCATACACGTGTACCAAGGTAGTTGCAACCACAACATGTGAAAAAATGCCCCGACCGGATTCCATACCCTGTTCCGAAGCTCCCATTTTCGCACAGGCAGGGAGGCTGCTGGCAAAGGTTGCGGAGTCTGGCTTTACAACTGAAGTTGCAATTGCTTGAAAGTTCCTAAGCGTTTCAAAAAATCCATTTTGCGTATGTCCTGCTATCATGGCATTCCATGAGACCGCATTCATTTCAGGCATTCGGAACGTCCGTTGTCTATGCTTCCACATTTTGTATGTCTATCAGAGCATTTTCACGTGCCTTCCACTGCAATAACTCTGTACGAGCATCGACCAAAGTTTGCAGCGGGAACAGTTTTGAGTTTGGTTTGAATCATAAGCGGGAACTGGGCGGTTGACTGCTGACTGCAGCGGTTAACAGAACTGGTAAGGTAAAGGGAAAGGGAGGCAGGTGAAACGAACGGATGGAAACGGTTAACATATTTGAAATAGCCGGATTGATATTTCTTGAGAAATCAAAGGTAAGACGACTGGAAAGGGAAGAATCCAAAACAAATATGGCTTACTTGCGAAATTGGTTGTACTATTATCGAAACGAGCAATTCGCTCAAAGCAAAACGAGTATAAAAAAAATAAGTGAAAGAAACGGTGGCGATTTTATCCATACGAATGGCTTTTTAATCAGCTATTGGATAGATTTTGTTTCTACCAAAATGTTCAATGACATATATTATTAGCTAATATGCCGAGGCCGGCCTGCAGCAGGGACAGGGACTCTAAAGTTCTTTTTCGGTTGTATTTTTATTTCCAGTGTTTCATCTGTTGGAGCAAGAACAGTAAAGTCTCGCGGTTTCCCAATGAACAATTTGTCTTAACCATTAAATTAGCTTCCACGTATTGCTTTTTTTTTCACATAGAAATGAGAGATTAAATTGAAAAGGCGGAGTTGGCAATGAAAACACAGACGATGAGAATGAGTAGGACAATCTCATCTCAGCTATTTAATGACGTTGCATGAAAGAAGGATTCTCATCTGAGCTACACCATCTTGTGTGATTTGTTTTGGAAAAAAGCTAAAGAGGAAGGATAAATGGCAATGAAAATGGGTAGCGCAGAATTGGCTAGAAAGGTGGTTATACTGTTAGTGGCAATAATAATAATGGTGAGTATTAGCGTGGCTTCAGCACAAGCAGGACCATGCTCTAAATACCTGTGCGTCAACGATGGTGGTTGTTCAGGATATCCAGGCACCCCTAAGTGCTGCAACATCGGCGACTGCGGGAGTGGAATTGGATATTGCGACGCTACATGCTAATTACCAACTGCTCTTATGCCTTCTCTCACCTAAAAAATAATCCAGATCAGTTTGCTGTGTTTCATTTGTGTTTGTTTATGTGTTTGAGCAGGATGTTTACAATCCTCCCCCCTTCGTTTACCCAATTGTTATAAGGTTTGGTTTGATGTCACTGCTTTCCAACAAATTAAAATTCTTGTTGAAAAGTGTTTTATTGTGGACTGCATTGTAACTCTTGAGGTGGCAGTTTGGCTTCAGAATATCTATATTTGTTGTTAGATAGTGTATTATTAATTTTTCATATAATAATTAATTTTCTAAGTAATTTTTTATAATTTGGGGCAATTTATGTTCTTGAAAATCTTATCATATATTTTCAAAAATTAACAAACTTATATGCAATATGAATGATTGGAATGTTTCCTCTTATAAACAAGTGATGCAAGCGTTGAGTTCCTGCCGGAGAGCATTATGCATTTTGATTTAAAGGAGAAAGCAAATGAAAAAGTAGTGACCAAACTTAGAATTTCAACTACTTTTAGTTTTGTTTAAATATAGTTTTTTATGGTTATATCAAATTTTTTTCTGGAAAGGGTTCTAAGGCATATAGAAGTGGATAACAATAATCAACTCAATTATTAAATATTATGTTAATAATAAATCTTGTTCCTGATGATAGAATCATCAGGGCACCTCTTGACATGTATACTAAAGGAGGAAATTTACAAGAATCTTTTAAGCTTATGATAAATGGATAAGCAGAGAAGGAATACGACATGCTATGACTGTTCATATACCTATTGCTTGTGTTAGAAACAACAATATTCAAGAGGTCAAAAAACCTTTAGACAGGATGTTAGATAATGGTCGAAAGCTTCATATCTCAACTTACACATGGCTGAATGATGAAAATTATGGAAAAAGTAGTAAAAAGGAAGCTATCAATTGGACAATAAGGACTTATATATGGAAATTCTTGGAAAGACTAGAAAAGAAATTCTACAAATTGCAGACATGTAGAGTACATGGGTAGTCAAACAAGGAAGTATGCATCTGTGCATGGCATCAAAATCCTTATCCTACACCACAAGGAGTCATATTCTAGTTCAAACTCATTGAGAAAACATGTCCTATTATCATTCTAGAGGCAATATATAGGCATATCTATAGTCTTTTATGCGTTAAAATAACTCTGATATGGCTATAGCATTGCCTTAATGTTAAAGAATGCTACTAGTGTAATTTGCTGGCACATTACAGTATAGTTTCACCCTCAATCATAATTTTCTTGTGTACTTTAAACATCATCATAAATCTTTCTAATGAAAAGAGTAAAGAATACTACAATATCTAAACATGAAAACTGGAACCTCCAACACGTTTAATGAAATTACATCCATCATGACTTGCACTATCGCAATAAATTTTAGCTTCATCAAGAAAGTTTAGACAATAAAGGTGTAACCATAGAATAATGCTTCTCTCTTGTCACAATATCTATTAGAGCAACAAATTGATAATTTTTGTATCCAAGAGGTGGACTTGTGATTCTCCTATTAGCAATTTCACATAATGAAATACATTAAAACTTGACTTTGATATGACTGTAGCATTGGTTAAATGTTAAAGAAGGTTATTGGTATAATTTTCTAACATGTTGCAACACAATTTCACATTCAAGCATA
>VDFB02169423.1:0-27487 GCA_007258455.2 Sequoia sempervirens
AAATATTCTTATTTTTTGTTTATGTTATTTATGTATACATTAATATTAATTATTATAAAGTTTTAAATATATATGTATATGTCATAAGTACTATTGAATACTATTTTGAATATTATTGATACAAATAGACTAATATTTTCTACCATATTTAAGATAGAAAATTTATTATTTTTTAAAAATAAATTAATTAACATAAACATTTTAAAAAATATTATTCGAAATAAAAATTAGAAAATTTGAATCCTTCGTTTAAGAAAAAACTAAGACATGAAAACAAAAGATGTTAAATATTTTATAATTTAAAAACCAAATAAATTCACGCAAAATATGTAAGACAAGGGGATGACAATATCTTTTAATAAAAATTTTACTCATATATAATACACAATTATGTTTTGAAACTTATATATGTATTTATTTAATTAGGTGGAGAGGCATTCTTGCAGTAACAAACGAGATGTAATGTGTAATTAAAGTAAGTTTCTAAATTAACATATTTAAAACTAAAAAATATTCAAAATCTTTTAAAAAAAATATTCTTGACATTATATATATATATAATATATATATATATAAGTAATCTTATCCACTAAAAATAATATTTATTTATAAGAATAAGATGTAAAAAAACAATTTCTTTTCATTCTCATTGGACAAGGTTTTCAATTTGAGAATAGAGAAAACACAATAAAAGTAAAATGAGTGATGCCTTGCCTTTTTTTTTGCAATTTTTTGGGACGTTTTTAAAGCATTCACCATTTTTTAAGGCTTTTTTTATTTCCATGAACCACCTTCCACAAGACCTGTTTTTCTAAGGTCTTGTAAACATATTTTTTTTAGAGAAGAGTATTTTGTATAAACATCTTTTTTTTCATTCCTCTTCTTTAACAAGTTATTAATAACTTTGATTTAAACAAATAAGAATTCATATTTATTTTATATTTGACAAATATTTGACTAACTCTAAAGTAAATATGCAAAATATTTAACAAAACAAATATCTAAAATTACAGTTGTTGGCTCCATTATATTAAGACTACTAAATTGTAAAATGAATTTAACTCAACTATTTTAAACATATATATATTTTTAAAAATATAAATTTAATAATTACTAACTTATTTGAAAATAATTACTATTTTAACCTAGATTTCTATTTGTATGTGAAATGAAGTATTATTAGAGTTAGAATTATTAATTATAAAAAATAAGTAATCAAATCACAACAATATTTGTAAAGTTTAGAATTAATTATAAAATTAAACTAAATTTTAATTTCTGAAATTTATAAATATTTATTATCTAGTTTTGAAAATAATCATTTAAATTATAGTAATTATCTACTACAAATAAATTAAATTAAAACTAACTTTTATTTTAAAAATAATTCAACAATTATTAATTATAATTTTAGAATAAATTAAGAATATATATATATATATATATGACTAAATTTTCTATTTTTTTTTTTTCATCTAAATTATTTTATTTTCTAAAATTACATTAAATTCTTACTTTAAAAAATCAGAAATTATTTTGCATACCTACTTTTGTATTCTTGAGTTCAATTAGTTATATTGTTCTTTAAATTTGAATAACCAATCATAGAGTAAATTAATAATCAAGTCACCACAATTTGTGCAAATATTTTATGATCAACTGTTACACACACATTGTGGTGACTTGATTATTAATTTACTCTATGATTGGTTATTCAAATTTAAATTTACCTAATTGAACTCAAAAATACAAAAATAGGCATGCAAAATAATTTTTAATTTTTTAAAGTTAAAATTTAATGTAATTTTAGAAAATAAAATAATTTGGATGCAAAGAATTTTTTTTTGAAAATTATATATATATATATTCTAAAATTATAATTAATAATTGTTGAATTATTTTAAATAAAATTTAGTTTTAATTTAATTTATTTGTAGTAGATAATTACTATAATTTAAATGATTATTTTCAAAACTAGATAATAAATACTTCAAAAATTATTAATTATAATTTTAGAATAAATTAAGAATATATATATATATATATATATGACTAAATTTTCTATTATTTGTTTTTTCATCTAAATTATTTTATTTTCTAAAATTACATTAAATTCTTACTTTAAAAAATCAGAAATTATTTTGCATACCTACTTTTGTATTCTTGAGTTCAATTAGTTATATTGTTCTTTAAATTTGAATAACCAATCATAGAGTAAATTAATAATCAAGTCACCACAATGTGTGCAAATATTTTATGATCAACTGTTACACACACATTGTGATGACTTGATTATTAATTTACTCTATGATTGGTTATTCAAATTTAAATTTACCTAATTGAACTCAAAAATACAAAAATAGGCATGCAAAATAATTTTTAATTTTTTAAAGTTAAAATTTAATGTAATTTTAGAAAATAAAATAATTTGGATGCAAAGATTTTTTTTTTGAAAATTATATATATATATATATATATATATATATATATATATATATATATATATATATATATATATATATATTAACTTATTCTAAAATTATAATTAATAATTGTTGAATTATTTTAAAATAAAATTTAGTTTTAATTTAATTTATTTATAGTAGATAATTACTATAATTTAAATGATTATTTTCAAAACTAGATAATAAATACTTCAACAATTATTAATTATAATTTTAGAATAAATTAAGAATATATATATATATATATATATATATATATATATATATATATCTAAATTTTCTATTATTTGTTTTTTCGATTAATTATTTTATTTTCTAAATACATTAAATTTCATTTTGTAATCAGTTTATTTTATTACCATTAGTATTCTTGAAAGTTCAATTAGTTATATTGTTCTTACCTTGAATAATCATCTAGAGCAAATTAACAATCGTCACCAATGTGTGCAAATATCTTATGATCAACCTGCTACACACACATCAGGTGACTTCGATTATTAATTTACTCTATGATTGGTTATTCAAATTTAAATTTACCTAATTGAACCTCAAAATACAAAAATAGGCATGTAAAATAATTTTGATTTTTAAAGTTAAAATTTAATGCAATTTTTAGAAAATAAAATAATTTGGATGCAAAGAAAAAAAATTGAAATTATATATATATATATATATTCTAAAATTATAATTACTAATTGTTGAATTATTTTAAAATAAAAATTTAGTTTTAATTTAATTTATTTGTAGTAGAAAATTAACTATAATTTAAATGATTATTTTGAAAACTAGATAATAAATAATTAATTCTAAGCTTTACAAATATTGTTGTGATTTGATTAATTTTTTTTATGATTAATAATTCTAACTCTAATAATACTTCATTTCACATACAAATAGAATTATAGGTTAAAATACTTATTTTTGTTTGTAATATTTTTCATTAATACCGAATTTATAAACTAATGTTAAGATATTAATAATTCTAACCCTAATAGTATGTAATTTCACATACGAACAAAAATATATACTAACTTTTCTTTGTTTAATATATTTATCATTAATGTCAAATTTATAACTAATATTAAGAAATAAATGACATTAACCCCAAGATTTATACTAGAACTCTAATTAAACCCAAAACCTAACCCTAATTCAACCCTAACAATACAATTTAATTACGGTTAGGGTTAGAGTGAGAATTGAATTATGGTTAGTGTTAGGGTTGGAATTAGGGTTTAATTAGGGTTAGGTTTAGGATTCAATTATGATTATAGTTAGGGTCAAATTTATAAGCTAATATTAAGATATTTACAACTCTAACCCTAACCTAACCTTAATCTCCATCCTAGAATGTTAATTAAACCCTAATTGAACCGTAACAATAAGGTTCAATAAGAGTTAGGGTTAGGGTTCAACTAGGTTTATGGTTGGAATTAAAGGGTTCAGGTTAGGGATAACATTCAATTACTATTATGATTATGGTCAATTTCAAGTTACAGTTAGGGTTTAGTTAGGTTTATTTTGGTTAATCTTATAATTGGGGTTTAACTAGAATGCTAATTGAACCCTAATTTAATCCCAACAACAAGGTTCAATTAGAGTCAGGTTTTAGGTTCAATTAGGGTTAGGGTTAGCATTCAATTATTGTGATGATTAGGATCAAGTTCAAGTTATATTTAGGGTTCAATTAGGCTTATTTTAGTTAAGTTTAGAATTAAGGTTTAATTAGAGTTAGGTTTATGGTTCAATTGGGTTCGGGTTAGAGTTGAACATTTAGATTAAGGTTCAAATAGGGTTCAATTAGGATCCAATTAGGGTTATGATTATTGTTTAATTAGTGTTAGGGTTAATGTTAAGTTAGGATTAAAATTGTTAATCTAAAATAGAACTTGGAGCTAAGGTTAGGGCTATGGTAAGTGGTAGGGCTAGGCGTAAATTAGGGTTCAATAAAGGGTAGGGTACAATAAGGGTATAATAATATTGATTACTTTTTAAGTCATGACCATGCTAGATGCCAACTTGGTTTAAAAGACCCCTTGTTGAAGCCCACAAGGCATTTATTTCTATATACCTTATATATTTTTCATATTTTTTTATCATTTTGTTTGACCTCATGAGAATGCTTCAGAGTAAAGTACACCTTGCAAATCCACCTACACTTGGAGAACCATTCAATCTCTCAAAATTTGACTATTATTTTGGAATGATTATCAAATTGGATATGTCCAAAGCCTTTGATAAGTTGACTTACAATGACATCGTATATACTCTTGTCAACTTAACTAGGAGTACGCACTTCATAATGAATTGTCTTCTTTTCAATTCGATTAATCATCCCCCA
The DNA here is from genome assembly GCA_007258455.2 of Sequoia sempervirens. Classification (NCBI taxonomy): domain Eukaryota; kingdom Viridiplantae; phylum Streptophyta; class Pinopsida; order Cupressales; family Cupressaceae; genus Sequoia; species Sequoia sempervirens. Next base: position 4,807 of record VDFB02169423.1, read on the forward strand.
TAGGTCTTTCACCAAATAGGGATTAAGAAGAGACCTATTATGTTCATATTCTATTGAATAGCTCTGAAGTTTGAAACATAGTAGAAAATATTTACTTAAGTATTAATTTAAAGTTTTAAACCATGTTTCCACAAAAAAATTATGTAGACCATAGCTATTCAAAACAAAAATAATTTATCATCGTATTTATTTACGTATTATGTCCAATTCTTAATCAACGTAGTATTTATTTACTCAAGAAGGCTATATAGCCGGTGTTACAGCATGTGTTTTTTATCACAACAGTTAATTTCTTTCGACACTTTTTATTTTTTTTTCAGCTTATCACCATTATTTATGTGTTGCTCTCTGACATGATTTTTTGTACAATTTTAATCTGCAATTGACATTCTGATAAAATTTGAGGTTGCTATTGGCAGTGCAAATAGTGGCTGTTTTGTTTTCTGAGTGCATTTTACAAGCTAATGTTACTTACTAAATCACCCAAAGTAGGACAACATTTTAATGAATGGGAAAGTTCGTTATATTTTCGAGATTAAACAATTCCAGTTTTGAAGCAACTCTATGCTGTAGTGTCTGTCGAAATACTTGTAATTGATCATATGCTTTAGTGTTTGAAGAAATCAAAAATCTTAGAACATAACTAATTGTTTTCAGTTAGCAGTTCTACTTTGCTGAGGTAATCAAGAAATCTAAAGACCTTTGATTTCTTGTTGATCGAGTACCTGGGGCTTTCTTCTCAAAGACATGACATACAACTTATGTTCAAAAAGGGCAACCGTATGGAGACTGATATGTCCTTGGATATCTGAGGTGGAAAGATTCACAAGCACCATTCGATATGCTTTTCCACCATGCCATCCTTTGTAGATAGTTTGAGATTTCGGTATTAGTGGCATATAAGAAGCACATCAATCCATCTGTAATGAATCCCCCATTCTGGGAAAGCTATGAGATTTGTTCAGCTTTTATGCAATTGTTTGTATGCCTTGCTGTTGTCAAAGTGCAATCTTGAAAAAGGTTCTTGACATCATCCCACTTTTTTGTATAACTTTTATTCTTATTTGAAACTAAGTTTCAGCAGTCCCCTGCTTAGATTTTGAAGTGTCTTAAGAACACCCAATTTAGTGATATATATGCATCTCACAGGACAAATCTCCTCACCATCTTTTTTTCTTTTTACTTCCTTTGTGTTTTAGTTTTTTCCACCAGTGAGCATTGATATCTTTATATCACTGCAATAGATTGCATTGTTGAGGGTCATCCACTTGGATGGTTTAACCGAGTTACTAATAAACCATACTTCTAAGATTTCTCTGTGATCGGTCGATATATAATAATTGTTATTTCATGATTCATGGTAGTGATCAGTAGTCTTAAATGTTCTTGATGTAGGATTGCATATCTCTTTGGTTCTCGTTCACTGAGTTTAATGTGGTCCAGTAGGTTGCATTTGGACTATAGTCTGTAAGAGCAATTTTCTCAGCCTTCAAACAATGGCCCATATGAAGGTGCAAATTAAATCTAACAGATATCGTGCATCCAAGTCATTGATGTTGGGCATTTTTAACGCTAGGTAAACTGCTCACAATCTACCTTACCCCAATGATAGAAGTACCTTGCAGTAATACGTATACTTTCCCCTCAGAGCTGGTCTCTATGTCCAAAGGTTCGTGGTTGATGTATTGTATATCTTACATCTCTACAGCCAGATACTATCAAACTAAAATAGATCTAAAAAAGAGTAGAGATGTAGGAAAACACTTATGTCCATATGGGAGTGTACTGTCAAAGTTAGGATGGGATTAAGCTAAGTATGCAAAATAGCTCCAAAAATGTCTAAAAATAAGAAGAAATCTCTGAATTTCAAAGCCCATCTACTCACTTACAAATTCCACAGCTGCTATGGAATTTCACTAGAAGACTGAATAGAAAAATTTGTTTGGAATTGGCTATTACTTCCATTTGTATTTTATGAAGGTAAATGTTTACAACTCCCGCGACTTCTGACTTGGTATGATCCGCACAGGTCTAAAGATATAGAGCGCTCAACTGACATTGCAGTTCACATTATGGGTTCCAGTTTCCATCTTCAAAAGGTATGCAAAGTGACCCTGGCCTCCTTATATTGTTGATATTCTATATCAGTTATGAATGTATTTGAACATTTGTGTACCTGTATGCAGTTACCTTTGGTGTCCATGAGTGGATACTTCAATCGGAAGCTGAAGGAAACCAATGAAATATACTTGAATTCTTGTCCAGGTGGAGCAGAGACTTTGGAGCTCATAGTAGCCCATTGTTATGGTTGTATGATATACATGGAACCATCCAACATTGCAGCAATCAGGTGTGCATCAGAGTTTTTTGACATGACAGAGAACTACTCCAGAGGAAATCTTTGCAAACGCAGCCAACAATATTTCAAAGATACAATACTGAAAAACTGGGACCATGCCATTGAAGCCCTCCGATGTTGTGAGAAGCTTAATCCCATAGCCCAGGAGCTAGGTATAGTTAGCACTTGTATTGAAGCAATATCACTGTTAACCTGCACCGCAATTGAAAAATGAGCCCATGCATTAATTCCATTGGCACCCATGGAGCTCACATTCAGGGGCGATCACATGGAGAATCTGATCAATGACCTAATAACCATTCCCTTGGACTATTTTAGGCAAATAATACAGTCAATCAGAAGGAAAGGCATTCACGAGAAATTCATCTGCAGAGCACTGTCTCTGTACACTGACAGGTGGATGTTTTTGCTGTTGTTACGAAGCTGTTCGGGAAACAAGTCCTTTGGGGTCCAAGGGAAACACAAAAAACCATATTTCCTCTTTGCTTTTTTGAAATGAAACAAAATAATTTTTTATTAATATCCATTGGGTATCTATAGCTCTGAGAAATATACTGCGAACAAATTTTGAATAGAGCTTAATAGTCCTTTGATGATTTGAGCTGTTTTACATCTAGACTCATTTTCCCAAAATTCTAATCTACCCTTAGTCATGACAGGTCCATATTTGATAGGGTGGACTTTCAAGGTTTAAACATGATGAAGGACAAAAGCTGTGAGATGAAGGTGGAGGTGGAATGTGTGGTTAAGCTGCTCCCTGTGAAGAAAGATATTGTACCTATTACCTTCCTGTTTGGGCTCCTTCGTTGTTCCCTTGCATGGAATGCAGACAAAGAGTGCAGCTTCAATCTTGAAAATAGAATTTCAGCCCAGTTAGATCAGGCTACCGCAGCAGATTTCTTATTGCCATTGAAGAATGATAATGATGAAATTGATGAATTAGGTATTCTGGAGATAGAGAGCATGCAACATATAGTTTCCTTGTTCATATCTCAGCAAACTGATGTGGGGGAAGAGTCCGATTACACCCTTTTCAGTGAAGGGAATGCTAGTTCTCACAGCTCCACCAGCAGCAATCCATTTGTATGTAGTGTGGCCAAAGTATGGGATGAGTATCTCACAGAAATTGCTACCTATTCCAATGTTTCGCCTGCCATTTTCTTGGATTTGGTGGAAACTGTGCCATCCTCCAGTAGACCTGTCCATGATCAGCTCTACAAAGCCATTGACTTATACCTCAAGGTAAGGTTTACTAGACTTTCTTTAAGTGGATGTTTAGTTTTAGCAATGTTCTTTGATGAAGCTAGATAATAATAAAATAAAGTAGCAACCATAGTCACTGTAATCTCATTGTGTTTGTAGGGTCTTTGTGTAGTTTGTGACACTGTAATTAACATCAAATGATGTTGTACGAACGCTTGTGCACTTGTGACCAAAAAATTCCGTAGTATACTCTGAACATAGAAATAAAGATATAGCTGGTAATCTCATTTAAAACTAGATTTTAGCTGTAACGCCTGGTCAGGAACCCCTAAAGGACAATTAAACAATAATTACTGCATAATTTTTTTATTTTATTTATTTTTTTAACATAACATACATGTAATACACATTAAGTCATGACATGAATTTCATTTAAGTAGATTCACTAACACATACATCCCTTGGGGTACACAAGGAGTCACTAACTTACTTCACAAACAACAGCAATAAAGAATGAAAGTCAAAGATATAATCCATGACAAAGTAAACATTAACAAATATAACACATACATGATAAATCATTGATAAGAAACCATCTGTGTACATAAATGCAACGTATACATGATTAACTCAACACATTGAATAACAACTACCATGGCCAATATCCACACAAGGTTTAACGTTACATTACAGTACAATGTTCAAGAGGTACAATGATACAAAAGTGTTTCCAAATATGAACGGAAACCATGCAACAAGATAACATGATGCAAATGAACAGAGGAATACATAGTATCATAACTGGCTCCAAGACGGATACAACTTGGAGTCGCCGCAACAGCACCAATCTGCACCTCTCGATCCTCGACTGGGGACCCAATGGGGTGCTTAGCACGTTCCACCCGACCATGTGGGTCCAAAGACCCACCCCCCGTGCTAAGGAGCTGACAAGAAAGAGTCCTCCACCAAGAACATCCAAACACGGAACCACAAGACTCAACATCATACAAAAGTATCATAAAACTCAAGGATTACAATGACATAATCAACAACATCCAAGAGTCAACATAATAACTTAAAGTCATAAATCTCATCACATAAATCAAAGCAATAACCAGTAAACAAGTAACCAAAGGATGATCATGAAACACTTCCAAATCAAACCGAATTAATAAACATAATACAATTCCAGAGGCAATAAGGAAACAAGGCAAATGGGTGTCTAGTGGAGAGTGTCATCGCATAGCTCTCATGGGATCTCCTGGCCCTTCCTCCAACTTGAGGCGCCGGCACCCATCTATGGATCTCCTGGCTCTTCCTCCTACTTGAGGCGTCGGCACCATAGGGTAGCTCATGCGGAGTCGATAACCTCTCATGGGGATGAGGTTATGACTTTGCTGACCACGGCCTTCTCAGTCTATCATCAGTCTATGATAGCCCTAATGCATAGACGAGGTATCCAATATTTATTATCTTGTGTGTTTTACTATCCATCCCTCCTAAACTCATTAATTATGTTTTCACTTGATTAACAAACTCATTCGTGGGTTATCCTGTGCACTTCCTCTTACCCGAGGTGCCGGCCCCCACGAAGAGCCACTCTCCCTAGAGACCCAACAAACATCAAAACCAAGGGTTGTACCATCATAATTTAAACATAGAATCACAACATAAAAGCATGCGAGGCATTACCCATCTCGCTAACAAGTACAAAATCAGAGTCTCACAAAGTTTCGTACAACCCTTTCAAATTAATGATACCAATATCTTGCCATGTTAAGAGCACATAAAATAAGGAACATTGAACAACAATAAAAACAAGCCTCTGGAAGACTCTAAAAGGCTTACACTAGGGTTTCCTCATCAAAGAACTGACCATAGTAACAAGATATCAAGAATGAGTCAACAACCATAAGGTAGTGAGTGACAACATCCCAACAAAATCTTCACAATTAAATTTGATACACTCTCGACCGGTATCCAAGGGAGACCTCTATTTCTCCTCCTAGGTTACCCAACCATACATTACACAACGATCTTACAATTTGACTCAAAAAAACTCAAACAAAATCAATGACTAACACAACATAACGATCAACCAATGCACAACTTAATACGGAAATTAGTCCACTCAATAAAGAAATCAATCCAACAATTCAATAGAGGCACTACTTTCATGTTTCACATAACTCTTTAACTTAACCACAAGATCTACTCCACACTTCTACATGTTTCACTGATACCCAAAAATACCATTGCACATATAGGTTCATACTCTTAAAAATACAAGCTTATAAATGTATTTCTTAATGAAAGGGCCTAAATAATCTTTCATCAAATTATATCTAATTTTCCAATTTTTTTCTAAATTGCTTGTTTACAAATTACTAACTCCCTTAAAACGAAGAAACTACCTAATAAACACTTACCCAAGGCTAACAAATTTTAAATTACTTATAAAAATAACACCATAACCCACTCCTTTCTATATATTTTACTTCACCTATCTAAAGAAAATCAATTACTCTCAAGGCAAAATTATCTTTTCCCAAAACATTTCTTCTTTAGAAAATTACCTTTACCTTCCACTTTTAACATAAAAATAAAAATTAAAAAAATTAATAAAAATTATTATTATAATAAAAATTCCCATCTAATAATTTTTTTTTTCAATTCAAACTCTTAAGTCAAATAGCATTCTCCTTCCACCAACCACTAATTTATATAAGCAAATATACATGTAACCCAAAATCAACCAAAACTTCAATTTAAACCTTTTATTATCCTTGCTTTGAACGAGAGCATAATTAAATAACATAATCTACATTTTATTCTTAATTGAAAAACATTTTCTTTCATTTATAAAAAAAATAAGAACCACATAATAAATAATAGAAATTAAATAAAAAACCTCCATATATCCTTATTATACAATTTCTTTCCTTAAAATGAATAAGTCTCAAAAGTAACATAGTAAAGCTAAGGATGAATATTTCCATCTATTTAGTTACTAAAAACATATTCCCTTCCATTTTAAGGAAAGTATCGATTCTCCTCTCTTACCTCTAAATAAGGATACTTTTAGGGAAAGTGAGTATAAAGCAGGAAGCTTTCACTTGTTTTGTTTTCTTTTTATATGGAAAATAGAACGTGGAGGTAGAGAATGTAATTGATAGATGCAAAGCCAAATATCATGGCGTATTCCTTCACCCCATGATTTACTTTTTATGGTTAACGTTTAGAATAAAGGTATACATAAATCCCAATAGAAATAATACGGTAAAGAGAAGAATACTTCGCATTGCAAATATGCTTATAAACCCATACATCCAATTTAAAGCATTGAATGCATAAGTATCGGCTACAAAGTTTAAACCAAAATAAGGAATGCCCTAAAAGGGGAGCTTTAAAATAGAGAGAGGGCAGCTATCATAACATAACTAATACACCAAAAAAATGGAAGCATAGACAGAGTGTGTGAGTTGTTTGCCAGTTTGCCTCATTGATTCGCCAGTTTATGAAAATGTTATGATTGAAACGTTATGCTCAGAAAGAGATTCCTTGAAAGGGTTTCAAGTGGCTGGACTGTGCAAACATCTCAAGCAGTTTGAACATAAAAGGCAAAATGATAAATTCAGCTAAGGAGCTTTCAAGCAATGCGTATGGCTGTGGGAGAACGCCAGAGAGAGGATTATGCACAAACAGATTTATTTAAGAAAAAACTTAAAGAACTTCAACCAGATGTACGAAATCATATATGAATCTAGCCTGAGTATCTCCAGCGACACAGCTTCATCTATGTTTATTGGATTCTAACAAGATGGCTACATCATAACTCCTCTCTACGAGATTGTTCAGAGACGGTGGAAGGATTATTTATGCTACCCAAGGAGAATGAAGTGAGATACCCGACGATTATAAATAAAAGACTTATTTCAAAACTATAAAGAGACCATGATTACATAGCATAATGCGGACAGCAAAATATTCCAAGGGATGAACCAAAACCATACCTGAGACAGAATATAAATCGAACTTAATAAAATCAAGTACAAAATCATAAAATCTTCAGTAACGTTGCACAATTCCAGTGCTTAGAGATTAAATCAAACTCTATATAAGAAAGCAATACTGAGTGCATGACATATCGACCTCTGTAAATATCACAATGGCTGCGAACAGCAACAAGAGAAGATGGAAAGGATGGCGCGCATGGCGCAACAACACCAGGCTCAAAAAAAAAAACTTTCAAATACCCTACAGTCGTTTACAAATGAAATCAATATCATAGAAAGACACAGGAAAAAGGATGAGGGAGGCACATCAATCAAGCGTAAGGATTCAGATGTTCATATATTTGAACAACCAAGAGTAAAAGCTAAGACAAGACTCATGGTCTTCTAAACAACCATTACTCATCAATGAAAAGTGGTAAGGATATTACGAAAGCATCGAAAAGCGCAAGAGAAATAATTTAAGATCTGACCTGAATCGAATATAGAGGGGATGATTGCCTAGTTCCCACAGTCCATACGATTTCTTACTTCCTTCTTTTCGCCAAAACCTAGTTGTATCCTCTTCTGAGCTAATTTGCAGAGCCAAAAGTTTTCTCTCCTCTTTTTTTTTTAAAGCCAAAATTAACTGATTCCCTTATTTCACAAAAATCAGCATACATAAAGCGCAAGATGAGATAAGTTTTCAAAAGCACAAAGATCAATAAAATTAGCAAGTTACCTGTTCAAATCTAGTTTTGAGTTGTGCATGTGCACCTTTTATCTTTTCTCCATCTTTTTTCTATTTTCGGTTTTCAAAAGCACAAAGATCAATAAAATTAGCAAGTTACCTGTTCAAATCTAGTTTTGAGTTGTGCATGTGCACCTTTTATCTTTTCTCCATCTTTTTTCTATTTTCATTTGTTTTTACGTCAGTTCTAAATCTTATCTTCAAGATTAGAATCATGTTGTTTTATCCTATTTAAATATTTATACTCACATAATAATAAATTATCAATTATGATTAAATACATTACTTTTACAATGAAATCAATTTATTTATAAATACTAACTATTTGCTCTATAATTTATAAACTTAATCTATTTAATTGCTTTTATTTTTATTTACCAAATTTATTTAAATTACATTGTATCTAATTTAAAAAAAATTAAATTAACCAATTAAACAATATCATACAAACTATAACCTTTACCCTAGAATTTAATGACAAATAAACACCAAGATCACAAAATTCACATGCTCAAATATTGAGAAGACCAATACGGAGGGGCACTACATTAGCCTTGTCCATTATCCTTGCTGCTTATTTATGTTCCATGCTCCGTCTTTTAGTTGCTAGCCATACTAGGGAATTCCAGGATAATATCCTCCAAAGTATTTTCTAACTCCAGGAAAAATGGTTAAGTTGAAATGCAATTTCCAGTAACCTTGTGAATGATATATCAATTCACTATATTCCCCATTTGTATTTTCATGTGACTTTTACTTAGTCTCACCTATTCGTTAGTTTTTACTCCTAGCTCTATAAAATATGGATTTTGTTCAATGTAAAGATATTGTGTAAGGTGTCACTTGCATCAAAAGGTCTTGATTTTAAAAAAGCAATCAAATCCGTAGAGATAAGGAAATACATAACTGGGAATTTCTTGCAGAAGTATTTTATTATATAATTTCTTTCCTGAATTTATAGCAGGTAATGGAAGCATTCATGGATGCAGATTTATGCCAACTTAAGTGAGGGCTCTCATTAAAATATTTCATCTGTCTACTGGATTTTTTCTTGTATTGTCATCTTCTTGCATCTCTCTTCTGTAGTTTACATCACATCCATTTGAAGTTAGAAACTGCATGACATTATGGTCTATGTGGAGACATATAAAGCCTAGCAAGAGTATGTTTATCTTCTACTTCTGTAATTTCTTTGTTTAATATTCTCTCATTTTCTACATATTGCCTCTCATGTAAATTCCATTGAATTAACTTCAACAACATAAGCATTGATAACATGTTTGCACATTCTTTTGCAGGTTTGGCCATTCTTTTTCATAGTGTTTTCTATGCTCCGAAACATCTGTTCCAAACTTTCAAAGTTGTTATATGTTGATAGACAAAATAGAAAGGCTATATAAACTATCCTATTGACACCCTGCTCTACTGTATGTTGTTTCTCATTCACCTATACACAATTGAGTGTAACATGATATTTATTTCATCCTCTACTTTTCCTTGCTTTTACCTATTCCTTCATATTTTCCAAATTCTACAATTTTTGCAGACTATTTTTCTTCTCATTTAATTCCTCTGTTCCACTGTCAGGACAATGGCTTTGTTTAAATCCTTTTCCAATAAAGTGGCAAAATTATTTCAAAGACAATTTTATTGTACATGGAACAAATGAGGAAAACCATGATAAAGCATGAAGATATGTTTAAAGAACAAGTCTAAATATTTTTAACTTTAGGATGTTTCTTTTTTGTAATGTATATTTCAAATAACTTCAAGTACCTTATGAGATATTCAACAAACTTATATCCAAACAATTATGAGATTATACATACATTACATGTTGATGTAATCCAGAATACAGTTATATATGTCAATTGTTTATCATTACAGGAAAACTTGCTTTTTATGTACCTATTATTCATTTTTTTTAATCAACATTATTGCTAAAACTTATCAAACATAACAAATTAAAACATAGCAATTCTAGAACTTGTTGACAGGAACTTTGCTGCCCTACAACTGTTGTTATTTTAAAGAATCACTTTGATGATATAATCATTCACATTAAAAATTTAAATGTATAAATATTGACTTTATATTTTTTTTTTTAATAAAAAGATAATTTAAGCACGTCCCATAATTTAAGAAGACATTGTTTCTTTAATTAATATTAAAATATTTTTATTTTATTTGTATATTTTAAATATTATACAAATAAAACTAGTTTTGATATTCTTTATAGGATATTTTTTTGACGTAATATAAGGTTTCTAATTTTAATATTATATTTATAAATTATGAAATAATATAATTTTTTTTAGACTAAATAAATATTATACAAATACAACTAGTTTTAATATTCTTTATAAGATTATTTTTTGATATAAACAAGAAGCTTTAAACAATCAAGCTAGGCCCTTTGTCCCAAAATAATATTTTTTTATTATTATATTGGTTGAATATTTTGTACATATATTGTACAAGTATAACTAAACTTAACATTCTTTTTGAAAAATGTAATTAAGGATTTGTAGCTTGCAATTTTAATACTATACTTGTGTATAATTATAATTATTGGAAACAACATTTTCCTATCAAAATTTAATGGTTATTCTAGAGGGGCCCAATGCAATCCCATAGGCTGAGATAGAGAGTTCATAAGTATCACGGTTTTCGAGTAATAGCCTGTCAAAGTTTGCTTCCGTTTTGCACTTTGGACCTTTAAGGGATCAAGCTAGTTGAATGTAGCTCAAAGCGATTCCACATGTTTGGGTGCAAAAGAAGACCATTCCTAGCATAAACGTACCCATTTGAATGCATTTGAACAATCCGTAAGGTCATACGAGCTGTTGAACGAAAGTTGCACCACTTCACAACTTTCAACTACTTGCATTTGACAATTTTTTCCCCAAGTAAAAATTTGCCACCAATGAAAAATTCCTCCAAGATAGAAAAAATTGAGAGAGGTTATTATAGAGGGGTCTAGTGCTATCTTATAGGATCAAACATGAAGTTTCTAAGCATCACGATACCCGAGTAACAACATGCTAAAGTTTGCAGCCATTTTGCACTTTGGACTCTTAAAGGATTGATCCGATTGAATGTAGCTCAAAGTGATTCTGCGTGTTTGGGTGCAAAAGAGGACCATTTTTAGTGTAAACATACCTATTTGAATGCATTGAAACAATTTGTGTGGTCACACGAGTTGCAGAACAAAATTTGCACCACTTTGCAACTTTGAACAACTTACATTTGACACATTTTCCATCAAGTGAAAATATGTCACCATAGGAAAACCATTCTGAGATAGTGAAAAATGAGAGAGGTTCTTGTAGAGGGGCCCAACGTGATCCCATAGGATTAGATGAAAAATTTCTAAGCATCACGGTATCCAAGTAACACCATGTTGAAGTTTGCATCCATTTTGCACTTTGGATCTCTTAAGGGATTGATTTGGTTGAACATAGCTCAGAGCGATTTCACATGTTTGGGTGCAAAAAAAAGACCATTCCTAGTGTAAACATACCTATTTAGATGTGTTGGAACAATCCATGTGGTTACACGAGTTGCAGAATGAAAGTTACACCACTTTGCAATTTTGCATTGCTTGCATTTGACACTTTTTCCATTAGGTGAAAATTTGCCACCACGGGAAAACCACTCTAAGATAACAAAAAATGAGAGAGGTTTTTGTAGAGGGGCCCAATAAAATCCTATAGGATTAGACGAGAAATTTCTAAATATCACAATATTTGAGTAACAACAAGTTGAAGTTTGCAGCCATTTTGCACTTTGGACTTTTAAGGGATCGATCCAGTTAAATGTAGCTTGAAGTGATTCCGCATGTTTGGGTGTGAAAGACGACTATTTCTAGCATAACCATACATATTTAGATGCATTAGAATAGTTTGTGTGGTCACACGAGTTGTAGAACGAAAGTTGCACCACTTTGCAACTTTGCACTACTTGCATTTGACACTTTTTCCATCAGGTGAAAATCCACCACCACGGGAGAATCACTCTAATATAGCAAAAACCAAGAGAGGTTTTTATATAGGGCCCCAACATGGTCCCATAGAATAAGACAAGAAGTTTCCAAGCATCACGGTATTTGAGTAATAACATGCTAAAGTTTGTAGCCATTTGACACTTTGGACTCTTAAGGGATCAATTTGGTTGAACGTAGCTCGAAGCAATTCCACGTATTTGGGTGTTAAATAAGACCATGCCTAGCGTAAAAATACCTATTTGGATGCATTGGAACAATCCGTGTGTTCATACGAGTTGCAAAACGAAAGTTGAACCAATTTGCAACTTTGCACTGCTTGCATTGACACTTTTTCCATCAGGTAAAAATTTTCCACCACAGGAAAACCACTCCGAGATAGTGAAAACCGAGAGATATTTTTGTAAAGGGGCTCAACGCAATCCCATAGGATTAGATGAGAAGTTTCTAAGCATCACGGTATTCGAGTAACAACATTCTGAAGTTTGTAGCCATTTTGCACTTTAGACTCTTAAGGGATCGATCTAATTGAACGTAGCTCAGAGCAATTCCGCGTGTTTAGGTGCGAAAGAGGACCATTTCTAGCGTAAAAATACCTATTTAGATGTGTTGGAATAGTTCTTGTGGTCACACGAGTTGCAAAATGAAAGTTGCACCACTTTGCAACTTTGCACTGCTTGCATTTGACACTTTTTCCATTAGGTGAAAATCTGCCACCATGGGAAAACCACTCCGAGATAGTGAAAACCAAGAGAGGTTTTTGTAGAGGGGTCCAACAAAATCCTATAGGATTAAACAAGAAGTTTCTAAGTCTCATGGTATCCGAGTAACAACATGCTAAAGTTTGCAGCCATTTTGCACTTTGGACTCTTAAGGGATCGATCTAGTTGAACGTAGCTCAAAATGATTCCACATGTTTGGGTGCATAAGAGGACCATGCTTAGTGTAAACATACCTATTCAGACACATTGGAATAGTCTATGTGGTCACACAAGTTGCAGAACGAAAGCTGCACCACTTTGCAACCTTGCATTGCTTGCATTTGACACTTTTTCCATCAGGTAAAAATTTGCCACCACGAGAAAACCACTCCGAGATAGTGAAAATTAAGAGAGGTTTTTGTATAGGGGCCCAACATGATCCCATAGGATTAGACAAAAAATTTCTAAGCATCATAGTATTTGAGTTACATCATGTTGAATTTTGCAGCCATTTTGCACTTTAGACTCTTAAGGGATCAATCCGGTTGAACATAGCTCAAAGCGATTCCATATGTTTGGGTGTGAAAGAAGAATATTCCTAGCATAAACATACATATTTGGATGTGTTGGAACAGTCCATGTGGTCATATGAGTTGTAGAACAAAAGTTGCACCACTTTGCAACTATGCACAGTTTGCATTTGACACTTTTTCCATCAAGTGAAAATCTACCATCACAGGAAAAACACTCCGAAATAATGAAAATTGAGAGAGGTTTTTATAGAGGGGCCCAACGTAATCCCATAGGATTAGATGAGAAGTTTCTAAGCATTACGGTATCCAAGTTGTTTCCCTTGTAGATTTTGATGGAAAAGGGCATGAAAAATGAGGTTTCACCCTAGGGTTTGATAAAATATTGCATGTAGAGGTTGGGTGATTGTCTTTTGAGTTTTTGCAGGTGATTTTAAGAAGGTCTAAGGTGGTGGCATGTTTTGGTAAGGTGTGGGACCATGCCTTTCAATAAACCCTCCTCATACTAGCATAAAACAAGGGTTTTGTGGTTTGGCATTGTGGAGTGAGTTTCTTCTAAGAAAAATTGCAGATTTGAGGGTTTGGATACATGAGAATTGCTTCCCCAACAAGTTTAGAGGGTTGTTGAATGTTTAAAGGTATGTTTCTTTATAAATTAGGCCTAGTTAGAATAATTAAGACAACGATGAAGGTCATTTTTGATGCACATGTTCCAATATAGTCACTATTGATTTTGAAGTATGTGTTGTAACTCTATAATGGGTATCTAGATCAATCATTTTTTTATGAAGTCATTTAAGAAGTTATGATAAAATTATTCTTATTTCCTCAAATCTGAGTTAAAACACTTCAAAATACTTTCAAAAGTTACCTAACTCCTTGCTCTAAAGAAAACTAATCAAAAATCAAAGTATAAGGTGTTGTACAATCCACACAAGCTTGAAAGAAAGGAAAAGTGCTGCAAATATAAGAAACATCATCCTTTATTTACTAATTTTGCAATTGTGCAAGTAATGCAAGTTTTGTATTTTTACACCAAATGACAACTTTTGTGAAATATCACTTCTCTTATCACCTAATGACCTATTTGACACTTCAAATACATTACATATGACCTTCACATGACCTTTTTCACATTGTTTACATTTGAAAATTCAAATTTTGCAAATTTTCCTATTGAAGGCATTTAGAGAACAAGCTGCTCTTGCACCAAACATGAACTCCAAAATTTCAATATTTGAGTAAATCTCATTGCAATGCCTTATGTACTTTGTTCTCACAGATCTTTTACAATGTTACTCATACATTCAAGATTCTTTTTAATGTCTACATCATAGGTGCTCATGAGAACGTTAACTTCAATTGAGTAACTTGAGATTCCCACTCTAAGCTTCACACACTCTTTTATAATGGCTTCAAATTAGAATTGAGATTTCTCAAGATCATCAAAATAAGGATGTTGCATTGCTTTTTGGCTAAGATTCTTTTTGATGGCTCATAAATCAACATTTTCTACAATGAGAGACCAATCAATTTTTAGTAGTTTACTTACAAATACACAAAGTAAAATAAGAAAAAGTAAGAGCATAAAAAATGGAAATGAAATGAAAATAGATGGAAGGCACTTATAGATAGGCATGAAAATCCCTCAACTTACTCACTCCTAGTCATACATCTTCACTGGGAGTTCTAAGATACCTATTTCACATAACAACTCTCATGAATAAAATAACTTGAAATTCAATATGCTCTTATAATGTCTACATCATAGGTTCTCATGATAAGGTTAACTTCAAATAAATAACTTGAAATTCCCTCACCAAGTTCTGCACACTTTTGTAATGGCTTAAAATTATAATTGAGATTTGTCAAGATCATCAAAATAAGGATGTTGCATTGCTTTTCTGGCTGAGATTCTCTTCGATGGCTCATAAATCTATATTTTCTGCAAGGGACACCAATAAATTTTTAGTGGGTTACTTGAAAATAGGAAAAGTAAAAGAAGATGTTACCATTGGCATCAAACATATTAATGTGCATACAAGTATAAATTAATAAAAACCAATCTGCATACTTACAAATGAATCCAATGAACCATCTGGGTCTACTCTACTCTTTATTATGTCAAGTATTGCCTCATGGTCAAACTCATGGTCCTTCCACAAGGTCTTGTTTAAAGGTCTACCCCCATATTTGGTCAAACGATCATTGGATTCCACGACAACATTTGAGTAATGAAGAATCTTACAATTTGTGTCAAAGTCCTAAAACAACCAATGTTTAACACTCTTGTGTGGGTACCTTCTAAGCCACATTTTAGTAACAACAACTGAGCTTGTAGGGTATTCAATGTTTTCTCCATCTATAACTAGGGCCTCCAATATATTTTTGGCCTCAACACAATGACACAAGTAATAGTGTATTCCCTTTTCATTGTCTTCATTTGCAATAACTGCATAAACATGCCCTACATTGATATGTGCAACAAATCTCTTGAAATTAGTCAACATTATGAATACAATACAAAGTAAGATGTTACAATATGGAATTTCAAAAACTAAGCAAGCAGATAAATTACCTGGTTGAAATAGATATGATACATGGTCAAAGTCGGTCGATGATTCCATCTGTGTTAGTTCCAATGCTATTGGAGGGTGATATGTGTGAAGTGGGCTAAGATAACTTGTCAACCATTTATCAACCCACTCCATTGACCCACAATCATTCCAGACTTGCATTGAACATGAAGAAAAAAATCATGCCATCTTCTACATATTGATACTCCATGAACATGCATTTGAGCTAAGGAAAGAGTGTACCTCACTTGATCTTGTTCGTGTACAACAATCCTCATATGGTGCAATGTTAGTATCATCCATCAACCAAAAATTTTTATGAACTGAAGACGTACCTTCATTACCTGGACCCATCAAAGCATTACACCACTCGATGATTGATCTTGCATCTATCAATTTTGTACTGTTTTTATACTTTAACTCTTCTCATGCTAATGCTCTTTTCATGCATGCTCCTGCACCATCATTCTCTCCCTTTCCATGCCCATCCTCACAAAAGTTCCACATATGTTGTACACCTATAATGACATGCATCCTCCTCAACTAGTAGAACATGCGTGAGTTCTTGAACTGTGCTACACAGTTATCCGACCATATTATATGTTGACCGTATGCTATGCCCCTCTGAGCCAAATCATTGTAGAACATTTGGAAGCAACCTTGCATAAACTTTGGAGAGTGTGTGTGATCATCACTAATATAAAAGTGATTCTCCTTCAATACCTTCCTTTGGTCCTATGTACTATTAGCTTCATGAATGAATGCTATGTGTGCAAATATCAAAACCTATGTGGAGTTGTAATACTGTGACTACACCTCACGTTGTGGCTGAAGAGTGTAGTTCTCTGTAAAGTCAACCACTGATACTATGATGCCAATTGGAAAGGTGTCCTTGCATATCTTGAATTGTGTGTCCAACCATCGGGATCTATGGGTATGCTTACATACTCATACACTATATTGTCATGAAACATGGACATAAGCTAATACACTGGAATCTTCTGAATAACCAAATCACACATTTTTGCTTGAGACCCATCTTTTGTAGCGTATGCCATTATTTTCTACTTCCCGAACTCTATTAGTTTCTATCCCACCTCATATGTGCTTTCCATATGTTGACATATTGGCATACGCTACAAGCCACCACAATGTTGACATGAACCATCCAAGCATGTCTTGTAGAATATTTGACCATCCTCTATTTCAGATAATTTTTTTGATAAGAACTCTCTTGAATATTTTGGTGGGGATTCTATGCCACAATCCTACAAAACATTGTTAGTATGCAAATCCAAACATATAGAATGATAAACATCATAATGGTTAGAGAATTCAATATGTAGTCTACAACAACAAGTAGTGTGTGTGATTTATCTTGACATAAAAAGGTTTAAGAATTTCAAAAAATATTTGAAAAATACTAATTTGAGGATAATCCTTTTGAAATTTATGAAAAAATTGGGTTTGAGTCATATCCAAAAAATTCTTTGGATGTGGCTCATGGTTTCGACCACTGATTCTCCTTCTTACCACATCCCTTTGATTTGGAGATGGCCTTGTATTATTCTTCTAATACTCTTCAATTAGTGTTCTCAATACTTCAACAACTTATTTATCTTTTTCTGGCAGTCTCCCCAAGAATGCCCATGATTCATTTGAATCGGTGCCCTCAATTCTTTTCCATGTTTTAACGAATTTTGATAAAGAATTCTCATTTGTTCACTCGCCTTTCAAATGAGACAAGCTCTCTTTGTTTGACTACTTACCAAAGTCGATGTAATGACACTTTGAGTGATATTACTATCCTTTGAGTGTGAGGTCTTACCCACACTCTCATAAGCATCCATTATATTCTTCACAATATTGTTTTCACTTGATGCATTTGATGTTCTCAACCCAAGAGTCTTCATGATGTTTCTATACTTTATACCCCACATCATTTCAACAAATAGTTGACATCTTGTGGTCTCATTTATCCTTTCAAAGAATAAATTCCAAATCTTATCAGCATATATTCTACAAGAGTGTGTTGAAATCTTACCTTCCATGTGCTGCAAAATATCCTCATCAATATTAATCAAATACTTTGGATTTCTACACAAAATTCTAGGTGGTGTTCTCCTAGGTACATTCATCTCAACATTAGGAATTTAATCAATATTTAATTGATGTGGGCTAGATTGCATACCTTTGATCGAGGGTGGAGTAGAAGATATACCTTGAGGTTCACGTGGGGATGATGGCATACCTTCTTCATCAAATTTGAGTGATGATACATACTTTCAACTTGAGTTGCGGTGGATTTTGTCCAACCATATTCACTTGTAGTAGATGGTGTCCCTCCATATTCGCTTGTGCTTAATGGTGTACCTTAGTATTCACTTGCAGTAGATGGAGTGTCTCCAACTACGGTATTTGAATCTGTTCTACCATGACTCTTTCACATTCATGCCCTTTGTGCGACCAATGCTTGTTCTCTTTTTGATGGTTGAAGTTCCTCTTCAATTGGCTTGTTTTCATCAATCATATCCAATTTATTCTTTACACGATATGCTGCCACCCATTCTCTCTCCTTTTCTTTGAAGGTTTCATAGTCTTCATTTGTTAATTTTTTCCTTGTTCATTTCTTCGGCATGGTGGATAATTTTACCTATAGCATGGTAATGAGACAAATATTAGCTCCTAAAAATGTATCCATTCAAAGAAATGAAATATATGTCATTCAAATCTTTATAAAAAATACTTACAACCATCATGTACAAGAGTATTTCTAGCATGGACAAAGTTGTGTAGGGGCATGCCATGATTACAAGATAGGCTCAAAATGGAAGCATGGACAAGGCATGTGAATTCAAATTCCTTGGAAAACTAGTGGAGCATTGACAAGCTAGCTCACTCACTATCCTGCCAATGCGGTAGGGTTGAGAAGGTAGGGGTAGTGTATGCCTCATAGAAATCACTGTGAGACCCCATTTCTATGAGGCATATGCTGCCCCTACCTTCTCAACCCTACCACATTTCAAGTTAGTGGAGCATTGGAAATGTGGTAGGGTTGAGAAGGTAGGGGAAGCATATGCCTCAGAGAAATGGACTCTCACGGTGATTTATATCACCATGAGACTCCATTTCTATGAGTCATACGCTGCCCCTACCTTCTCAACCGTACCACATTGCAAGCTAGTGGAGCACTGGCAAGCTAGCTCACTCCACTAGTTTGTCAACGCGGTAGGGTTGAGAACGTAGGGGAAGCGTATGCCTCATAGAAATGGTGTCTCATGGGGATATGAGATTCCATTTCTATGAGGCATACGCTGCCCCTACCTTCTCAACCCTACTGCATTGGAAATCTAGTGCTCTCCACCCTAAACACACTTTTAAGGTTTGAAAGTCATTTAAAATGGTGTGTTGACCCATTCCTCTCACAGTGGCCATTGTAACTCAAGGAATGGGTCTGCAACATCACTAAAAAGGTGTGGGAATATTGAGTAAGTACAAGGTAGGTCAAAAGTTGAGTTGGGCATGAAGCCTTGTAGTGAAATTTGGTGTTTTCCATGTGAATTTGAGAGGTTTTGACATGCTAAAGTGAGTATTGTGTTAGGGAAGCATTGTTTCTTGTTAAATTGAGTTTGTGTAGGCCATTTTAGACCTATTTGAGGTGGTGGCATGTTGTGATAAGGTTGGGAAGTGTCTTTCCCAATAAGCCCTAGGTTATTTGGCTTAAAAAGAGGGTTTTTGGTTTTTGGTTTTGATTGCAAGATAGGATACACCTTTCCCCATGTTACTAATCAAGGAAACATTTAAAATATATCACAACTAAAAGTGGCGAGGTAGGTTTAGTGATGAGGTAAATTTAGAAATAGAGATGAAAACCAAAATATTTTATAATATCTATCAATGTGGGAGGTTATATTCCAATTTTTTAGAGACATGTATGGAAAATTTGGTAGCATAGACAAGGCAATCAACTGCTTGGTATAACTGTTTGACAAAATACCTCGATGAAAGCTTTGGAGAGTGGTATATACATCCATAATAAAGGATTGAGAAATGATGTTTTATTTTACTTCCTTAAAACATATGTCATATATATGTGTATACAAAATGTGGAAGCATACACAAGGTAATTCAATTGTTAAATAACAAAATTCCTCAAAGAGATGTGGTTTAAAAATGTAATTGGAAAGTGTATAGAATTGTGTAATTTAAGATGTGCATTAACAACCTAAAGTTATAATGACAAACAGACAATGATCAACATGGAATATGCAAAATAACATAAATGAAAGCAAGCCATAATAGAATGAAAGAAAATGTGTAAAGACTTCACATACCTAAAAAACTAGAGTTTCAAATGGAGGAGTTCAACCCAATTATGTATCCTTAGCTTCTTCTTTCTTCAAACTCCTCAAAAATTTGACTTTTTCAAAAGCTTGTTTACCTCCAAACTTCAATTGTATATTAGTTTTCAATGAAATTCAGACTTGAATTGATATTATATGTCTTTCACCATGAAAAATCTGCTATTTCATGCAATGGTGGTAGAAAGATCATGAAAAAGGTGGTGGAATGTAAAAAACATCCATGCACACTTCACAACATCATCAAAAAGCTATTTTTTGTCAGAGCACACACAAAAATAGGAGAATATGCAATATGTGGGCCTTGAGATCACGGGTATATTGATTTTTTTTACCATTTTTAGTGAAACACAAAACGAGTTTGCATTATAACATGAGTCCTAAAATGGCCATATCTCTACTTCAAAATGTGCTCATGTTATGAAAAAGTTGGTTTTTTAATAGATTACCTTTCTCTCTATTTGTCTATACCCTATCTACCCTAATTTTATCTCTCTCCCCTCTACTTGCTACCATTAACCCTTATACCCTCTATCCTCTACCTTTTATCTCTCACCCACTCCCTCCCTCTCTCTCTCTCTCTCTCTCTCTCTCTCTCTCATCTCTCCCTCCTACCCCCTCTCCCTCTCTCAACTCCCTATCTCTCTCTCTCACTCACTCCTATCTCTCTCACTCCTATATTTCTCTCTCTCTCTCTATGTGTCTCTCTCTCTCACTCACTCACTCCTATTTCTCTCCCCTCTACCCTTAACCCTTAAACCCTAATTCTATCTCTCTACCCTCTACCCTCCACCCTTAAAACCTTATACCCTATATCCTCTACCCTTTATCTCTATCCCACTCCCTCCCTCTCTCTCTCTTGAGTCTCTCCCTCCTACCCCCTCTCCCTCTCTCAACTCACTCTCTATCACTCACTCACTCATATCTCTCTCCTCTCTCCCATCTACCCTTAACCCTTATACCATCTCCCCTCTACCCTCTACCCTCTACCCTCTACCCTCTACCCTCTACCCTCTACCCTCTACCCTTAAACCCTAAACCCTTAATCCCTAATCCCTCAACCCTTAAACCCTTAAACCTAAACCCCTATACCCTCTAAACCCTTAAAAAATCAACCCTAAACCCTAAACCCTAGACCCTTAAACCCTCTACCCTTAACCCTTATACCCTCTACCCATAAACCCTAATTATATCTCTACCCTCTACCCTCTAACACCCTACCCTTTAACCCTTATACCCTCTATCATCTACCCTTTTATCTCTCTCCCCCCCCTACCCTCTACCCTCTAATTTTATAAGTACCCTCTATCCCTCTAATTCTCTATCTCCTGTTTTACTCCCTCTCTCTCTCCCATCTCTCCCTCCTAATTCCCATCTCCCTCTCTCCCCTCAACCCCCTCTCTCGCTCACTCACTCCTATCTCTCTCCCCTCTACCATCTACCCTTAACCCTTATACCCTCTACCCTCTACCCTTAACTCTTATACCCTCTACCCTTAAACCCTAATTCTATCTCTCTATCATCTACCCTTTGTCTCTCTCCCACTCCCTCCCTCCCTCTCTCTCTCTCCCTCTCATCACTCCCTCCTACCCACTCTCCCTCTCTCTCAATCACTCACTCCTATATCTATCCCCTCTAGCCTCTAGCCTCTAGCCTCTACCCTTATAACCTCAACCCTTAATACCTAATCCCTCAACACTTAAACCCTAATCCCTAAACCACTATACCCTCTAAACCCTTAAACACTCAACCCTAAATCCTAAACCCTCAACCCTTAAACCCTCTACCCTCTACCCTCTACCCTTAAACCCTAATTCATTCTCTCTATCCTCTACCCTTTGTCTCTCTCACACTCCCTCCTTCCCTCCCTCCCTCTCTCTTGAGTCTCTCCCTCCTACGCCCTCTACCTCTCTCAACTCCCTCTCTCTCACTCACTCACTCACTCCTATATCTCTCCCCTCTACCCTCTAGCCTCTACTCTAATGACCTCAACCCTTAATCCATAATACCTCAACCTTGAAACCCTAAAACCTAAACTCCTATACCATTTAAACCCTTAAAAACTCAACCCTAAACCCTAAACCCTCAACCCTTAAACCCTAAACAATTAAGCCCTAAACCCTTAAACCCTTTACCTTCTACCCTTAACCCTTATACCCTCTACTCTTAAACCCTAATTCTATCTCTCTATCCTCTACCCTTTGT
>VDFB02169423.1:27587-60931 GCA_007258455.2 Sequoia sempervirens
AAAAGATGGAGAAAAGATAAAAGGTGCACATGCACAACTCAAAACTAGATTTGAACAGGTAACTTGCTAATTTTATTGATCTTTGTGCTTTTGAAAACTTATCTCATCTTGCGCTTTATGTATGCTTTTTTTTGTGAAATAAGGGAATCAGTTAATTTTGGCTTTCAAACAAACAAAAAAAAAAGGAAAGAAAACTTTTGGCTCTGCAAATTAGCTCAAAAAAAGGATACAACTAGGTTTTGGCGAAAAGAAGGAAGTAAGGAATCGTATGGACTGTGGGAACTAGGCAATCATCCCCTCTATATTCGATTCAGGTCAGATCTTAAATTATTTCTCTTGCACTTTTCGATGCTTTCGTAATATTCTTACCACTTTTCATTGATGAGTAATGGTTGTTTAGAAGACCATGAGTCTTGTCTTAGCTTTTACGCCTGGTTGTTCAAATATATGAACATTTGAATCCTTACGCTTGATTGATGTGCCTCCCTTATCCTTTTTCCTGTGTCTTGCTATGATATTGATTTCGTTTGTAAACGACTGTAGGGTATTTGAAAGTTTTTTTTTTTGAGCCTGGTGTTGTTGCGCCATGCGTGCCATCCTTCCATCTTCTCTTGTCGCTGTTTGCAGCCATTGTGATATTTACAGAGGTCGATATGTCATGCACTCAGTATTGCTTTCTTATATAGAGTTCGATTTAATCTCTAAGCACTGGAATTGTACATCGTTACTGAAGATTTTATGATTTTGTACTTGATTTTATTAAGTTCGATTTATATTTTGTCTCAGGTATGGTTTTGGTTCATTCCTTGGAATATTTTGCAATCCGCATTATGCTATGTAATCATGGTCTCTTTATAGTTTTGAAATAAGTCTTTTATTTATAATCGTTGGGTATCTCACTTCATTCTCCTTGGGTAGCATAAATAATCCTTCCACTGTCTCTAAACAATCTCTTAGAGAGGAGTTATGATGTAGCCATCTTGTTAGAATCCAATAAACATAGATGAAGCTGTGTCGCTGGAGATACTCAGGCTAGATTCATATATGATTTTGTACATCTGGTTGAAGTTCTTTAAGTTTTTTCTTAAATAAATCTGTTTGTGCATAATCCTCTCTCTGGCGTTCTCCCACAGCCATACGCATTGCTTGAAAGCTTCTTAGCTGAATTTATCATTTTGCCTTTTATGTTCAAACTGCTTGAGATGTTTGCACAGTCCAGCCACCTGAAACCCTTTCAACGAATCTCTTTCTGAGCATAACGTTTCAATCATAACATTTTCATAAACTGGCGAATCAATGAGGCAAACTGGCAAACAACTCACACACTCTGTCTATGCTTCCGTTTTTTGTGTATAAGTTATGTTATGATAGCTGCCCTCTCTCTATTTTAAAGCTCCCCTTTTAGGGCATTCCTTATTTTGGTTTTCAAATTAAAACTTTGTAGCCGATATTTATGCATTCGATGCTTTAAATTGGATGTATGGGTTTATAAGCATATTTGCAATGCAAAGTATTCTTCTCTTTACCGTATTATTTCTATTGGGATTTATGTACACCTTTATTCTAAACGTAAACCATAAAAATTAAATCATGGGGTGAAGGAATACGCCATGATATTTGGCTTTGCATCTATCAATTACATTCTCTACCTCCACGTTCTATTTCCATATAAAAAAAAAACAAGTGAAAGCTTCCTGCTTTATACTCATTTTCCCTAAAAGTATCCTTATTTAGAGGTAAGAGAGGAGAATCGATACTTTCCTTAAAATGGAAGGGAATATGTTTTTAGTAACTAAATAGATGGAAATATTCATCCTTAGCTTTACTATGTTACTTTTGAGACTTATTCATTTTAAGGAAAGAAATTGTATAATATGGATATATGGAGGTTTTTATTTAATTTCTATTATTTATTATGTGGTTGTTATTTTTTTTATAAATGAAAAGAAAATGTTATTCAATTAAGAATAAAATGTAGATTGTGTTATTTAATTATGCTCTCTTTCAAAGTAAGGATAATAAAAGGTTTAAATTGAAGTTTTGGTTGATTTTGGGTTACATGTATATTTGCTTATATAAATTAGTGGTTGGTGGAAGGAGAATGCTATTTGACTTAAGAGTTTGAATTGGAAATTTTTTTTATTAGATGGGAATTTTTATTATAATAATAATTTTTATTAATTTTTTTATTTTTATTTTTATGTTAAAAGTGGAAGGTAAAGGTAATTTTCTAAAGAAGAAATGTTTTGGGAAAAGATAATTTTGCCTTGAGAGTAATTGATTTTCTTTAGATAGGTGAAGTAAAATATATAGAAAGGAGTGGGTTATGGTGTTATTTTTATAAGTAATTTAAAATTTGTTAGCCTTGGGTAAGTGGTTATTAGGTAGTTTCTTCGATTTAAGGGAGTTAGTAATTTGTAAACAAGCAATTCAGAGAAAATTGGAAAATTAGATATAATTTGATGAAAGATTATTTAGGCCCTTCTTTAAGAAATACATTTATAAGCTTGTATTTTTAAGAGTATGAACCTATATGTGCAATGGTATTTTTGGGTATTAGTGAAACATATAGAAGTGTGGAGTAGATCTTGTGGTTAAGTTAAAGAGTTATGTGAAACGTGAAAGTAGTGCCTCTATTGAATTGTTGGATTGATTTCTTTATTGAGTGGACTAATTTCCGTATTAAGTTTGTGCATTGGTTGGTCGTTCTGTTGTGTTAGTCATTGATTTTGTTTGAGTTGTTTTGAGTCAAATTGTAAGATCGTTGTGTAATGTATGGTTGGGTAACCTAGGAGGAGAAATAGAGGTCTCCCCTGGATACCGGTCGAGAGTGTATCAAATTTAATTGTGAAGATTTTGTTGGGATGTTGCCACTCACTACCTTATGTTTGTTGACTCGTTCTTGATATCTTGTTACTATTGTCAGTTCTTTGATGAGGAAACCCTAGTGTAAGCCTTTTAGAGTCTTCCAGAGGCTTGTTTTTATTGTTGGTCAATGTTCCTTATTTTATGTGCTCTTAACATGGCAAGATATTGGTATCATTAATTTGAAAGGGTTGTACGAAACTTTGTGAGACTCTGATTATGTACTTGTTAGCGAGATGGGTAATGCCTCGCATGCTTTTATGTTGTGATTCTATGTTTAAATTATGATGGTACAACCCTTGGTTTTGATGTTTATTGGGTCTCTAGGGAGAGTGGCTCTTCGTGGGGGCCGGCGCCTCGGGTAAGAGGAAGTGCACAGGATAACCCACGAATGAGTTTGTTAATCAAGTGAAAATATAATTAATGAGTTTAGGAGGGATGGATAGTAAAACACACAAGATAATAAATATTGGATACCTCGTCTATGCATTAGGGCTATCATAGACTGATGATAGACTGAGAAGGCCGTGGTTGGCAAAGTCGTAACCTCATCCCCATGAGAGGTTATCGACTCCGCATGAGCTACCCTATGGTGTCAGCGCCTCAAGTAGGAGGAAGAGCCAGGAGATCCATAGATGGGTGTCGGCGCCTCAAGTTGGAGGAAGGGCCAGGAGATCCCATGAGAGCTATGCGATGACACTCTCCACTAGACACCCATTTGCCTTGTTTCCTTATTGCCTCTGGAATTGTATTATGTTTATTAATTCGGTTTGATTTGGAAGTGTTTCATGATCATCCTTTGGTTACTTGTTTACTGGTTATTGCTTTGATTTATGTGATGAGATTTATGACTTTAAGTTATTATGTTGACTCTTGGATGTTGTTGACTATGTCATTGTAATCCTTGAGTTTTATGATAATTTTGTATGATGTTGGGTCTTGTGGTTCCGTGTTTGGATGTTCTTGGTGGAGGACTCTTTCTTGTCAGCTCCTTAGCACGGGGGGTGGGTCTTTGGACCCACATGGTCGGGTGGAACGTGCTAAGCACCCCATTGGGTCCCCAGTCGAGGATCGTGAGGTGCGGATTGGTGCTGTTGCGGTGACTCCAGAGTTGTATCCGTCTTGGAGCCAGTTATGATACTATGTATTCCTTTGTTCATTTGCATCATGTTATCTTGTTGCATGGTTTCCGTTCATATTTGGAAACACTTTTGTATCATTGTACCTCTTGAACATTGTACTATAATGTAACGTTAAACCTTGTGTGGATATTGGCCATGGTAGTTGTTATTCAATGTGTTGAGTTAATCATGTATACGTTGCATTTATGTACACAGATGGTTTCTTATCAATGATTTATCATGTATGTGTTATATTTGTTAATGTTTACTTTGTCATGGATTATATCTTTGACTTTCATTCTTTATTGTTGTTGTGTGGAAGTAAGTTCGTAATGACTCCTTGTGTACCCCAAGGGATGTATGTGTTAGTGAATCTACTTAAATGAAATTCATGTCATGACTTAATGTGTATTACATGTATGTTATGTTAAAAAATAAATAAAATAAAAAAATTATGCAGTAATTATTGTTTAATTGTCCTTTGGGGTTCACACGACAGGGCGTTACAGCTAAAATCTAGTTTTAAATGAGATTACCAGCTATATCTTTATTTCTATGTTCAGAGCATACTATGGAATTTTTCGGTCACAAGTGCACAAGCATTCATACAACATCATGTGATGTTAATTATAGTGTCACAAACTACACAAAGACCCTACAAACACAATGAGATTACAGTGACTATGGTTGCTACTTTATTTTATTATTATCTAGCTTCATCAAAGAAAATTGCTAAAACTAAACATCCACTTAAAGAAAGTCTAGTAAACCTTACCTTGAGGTAGAAGTCAATGGCTTTGTAGAGATGACCATGGACAGGCCTACTGGAGGATGGCACAGTTTCCACCAAATCCAAGAAAATGGCAGTCGAAACATTGGAATAGGTAGTAATTTCTGTGAGATACTCATCCCATACTTTGGCCACACTACATATAAATGGATTGCTGCTGGTGGAGCTGTGAGAACTAGCATTCCCTTCACTGAAAAGGGTGTAATCGGACTCTTCCCTCACATCAGTTTTGTTGAGACATGAACAAGGAAACTATATGTTACATGCTCTCTATCTCCAGAATACCTAATTCATCAATTTCATCATTATCATTCTTCAATGGCAATAAGAAATCTACTGCGGTAGCCTGATCTAACTGGGCTGAAATTCTATTTTCAAGATTGAAGCTACACTCTTTGTCTGCATTCCATGCAAGGGAACAAAGAAGGAGCCCAAACAAGAAGGTAATAGGTACAATATCTTTCTTCATAGGGAGCAGCTTAACCACACATTCCACCTCCACCTTCATCTCACAGCTTTTGTCCTTCATCATGTTTAAACCTTGAAAGTCCACCCTATCAAATATAGACCTGTCATGACTAAGGGTAGATTAGAATTTTGGGAAAATGAGTCTAGATGTAAAACAACTCAAATCATCAAAGGACTATTAAGCTCTATTCAAAATTTGTTCGTAGTATATTTCTCAGAGCTATAGATCCCCAATGGATATTAATAAAAAATTATTTTATTTCATTTCAGAAAAGCAAAGAGGAAATATGGTTTTTTGTGTTTCCCTTGGACCCCAAAGGACTTGTTTCTTGAACAGCTTCGAAACAACAGCAAAAACACCCACCTGTCAGTGTACAGAAACAGTGCTCTGCAAATGAATTTCTCGTGAATGCCTTTCCTTCTGATTGACTGTATTATTTTCCTAAAATAGTCCAAGGGAATGGTTATTAGGTCATTGATCAGATTCTCCATGTGACCGCCCCCGAAAGTGAGCTCCACAGCTGCCAATGGAATTAATGCAGGGACTCATTTTTCAATTGCAGTGCAGGTTAACAACGATATTGCTTCAATACAAGTGCTGACTATACCTAGCTCTTGGGCTATGGGATTAATCTCCTCACAACATCAAAGGGCTTCAATGGCATGGTCCCAATTTTTCAGTATTGTATCTTTGAAATATCGGTGGCCTCATTTGTAAAGATTTCCTCTGGAGTAGTTCTCTGTCATTTCAAAAAACTCTGATGCACACCTGATTGCTGCAATGTTGGATGGTTCCATGGATATCATACAACCATAGCAATGGGCTACTATGAGCTCAAAAGTCTCTGCTCCACCTGGACAAGAATTCAAGTATATTTCATTGGTTTCCTTCAGCTTCCGATTGAAGTATCCACTCATGGACACCAAAGGTAACTGCATACAGGCACACAAATGTTCAAATACATTCATAACTGATATAGAATATCAACAATATAAGGGGGGCAGGGTCACTTTGCATACCTTGTGAAGATGGAAACTAGAACCCATAATGTGAACTGCAATGTCGGTTGAGCACCCTGTATCTTTAGACCTGTGCAGATCATATCAAGTCAAAAGTCACGAGAGTTGTAAACATTTACCTTCATAAAATACAAATGGAAGTAATAGTCGGTTCCAAACAAATTTTGCTATTCAATCTTGTAGTGAAATTCCATATCAGCTGTGGAATTTGTAAGTGAGTAGATGGACTCTGAAATTTAGAGATTTCTTCTCATTTTTAGACATTTTTGGAGCTGTTTAGTATACTTAGCTTAATCCCATCCTAACTTTGTTAGTACACTCCCATATGGACATAAGTGTTTGCCTACATCCCTATAAAGAAAGCTCTTTTTTTGATCTATTTTAGTTTGATAGTATCTGGCTGTAGAGATGTAAGATATACAATACATCGACCAAAGATCTTTGGACATAGAAACCAGCTCTAAGTGGAAAGTATACATATTACTGCAAGGTACTTCTGTCATTGGGGTAAGGCAGATTGTGAGCAATTTACCTAGTGTTAAAAATGCCCAACATCAATTACTTGGATGCACAATATCTCGTAGATTTAATTTGCACCTCCATATAGGCCATTGTTGAAGGCTGAGAAAATTGCTCTTACAGACTGCAGTCCAATGCAACCTACTGGACCACATTAAACTCAGTGAACCAGAACCAAAAAGATCTGTAATCCTGCGGCAAGAACATTTAAGACTACTGATCACTACCCTAAATCATGAAATAACAATTGTTAGACCATCACAGAGAAATCTTAGAAGTATGGTCTATTAGTAACTCAGTTAAAGCATCCACAAACATCCACTATAATGACCCTCAGCAATGCAGTCTGTTGCAGTGATATAAAGATATCAATGTTCACTGGTGGAAAAAACTAAAACACAAACGAAGTAATAAGAAAAAGATGGTGAGGAGATTTGTCCTGTGAGATGCATATATATCACTAAATTGGGCATTCTTAAAACACTTCAAAATCTAAGCAGGGGACTGCTGAAACTTAGTTTCAAAATAAGAATAAAAGTTATACAAAAAAATGGGATTGATGTCAAGAACCTTTTTCAAGATTGCACTTTGACAATAGCAGGGCATACAAACAATTGCATAAAAGCTGAACAAATATCATAGCTTTCCTAGAATGGGGGATTCATTACAGATGGATTGATGTGCTTCTTATATGCCACTAATACCGAAATCTCAAACTATCAACAAAGGATGGCATGGTGGGAAAGCATATCGACCGGTGCTTGTGAATCTTTCCACCTCAGATATCCAAGGAAAAATCAGTCTCCATACAGTTACCCTTTCTGAACAGAAGTTGTATGTCATGTCTTTCAGAAGAAAGCACCAGGTACTTGATCAACAAGAAATCAAAGGTCTTTAGATTTCTTGATTACCTCAGCAGAATAGAACTGCCAACTGAAAACAATTAGTTTTGTTCTAAAATTTTTGATTTCTTAAAACCCTAAAGCATATGATCAATTACAAGTATTTTGACAGACACTATGGCATATAGTTGCTTCAAAATTGGAATTGTTTGATGCAGAAAATATAAGCTTGAACTTTCAGCTAAATTAAAAAATGTTGTCCTACTTTCGTTGATTTAGTAAAGTAACATTAGCTTGTAAAATGCAGTCAGAAAACAAAACAGTCACTATTTGCACTGCCAATAGCAACCTCGAATTTTATCACAATATCAATTGCAGATTAAAATTATACAAAAAAATCATGTATGTTAGCAACACATAAATAATGGCAATAAGCTGAAAAAATAAAAAAGTGTCAAAGAAATTAACTTTATTGTGATAAAAAACACCTGTGCCTGCCAACACCACAGCTATATGGCCTTTACTTCAGTAAATAAATACACGTTGATTAAGGGTGGACATAATCTGTAAATAAATACACAGTGATAAATTATTTTTGTTTTGAATAGCTATGGTTTACATAATTTTTTGTGGAAACATGGTTTAAAACTTTAAATTAATACTTAAGTAAAGATTGTCTACTATGTTTCAAATTTCAGAGCTATTCAATAGAATATGGCTCATAATAGGTCTCTTTAACTTAATCCCCTATTTGGTGAAGAAGACCCTATGGGGGATGATTAATCGAATTGAAAAAGAAGACAATTCATTATGAAATTAGTACTCCCCTAGTTGAAGTTGACAAGAGGTATATGCAGTATAGAAGTTGCCAAGTCAACTTATCAAAGGCTTTGGACATATCCAATTTGATAATCATTCAAGAATAACAATCAAATTTTGAGAGATTGAATGGTTCTCCAAGTGTAGGTGGATTTGCAAGGTGTACTTTACTCTGAAGCATTCTCTTGAGGTCAAACACAATGATAAAAAATCTAAACAATATATAAGGTATATAGAAATAAATGTCTTGTGGGCTTCGACAAGGGGTCTTTTAAACTAGATTGGCATCTACCATGGTCATGACTTAAAAAGTAACCAATATTATTATACCCTTATTGTAACCTACCCTATATTGAACCCTAATTTAAGCCTAACCCTACCACTTACCATAGGCCTAACCTTAGCTCCAAGTTTTATTCTAAATTAATAATTTTAATCCTAACTTAACATTAACCCTAACCCTAATTAAACAATAATCATATGTAACCCTAATTGAATCCTAATTGAACCCTATTTGTTCAAACCTTAATCTAAATGAACCTTGACTCTAACCCTAATTGAACCATAAACCTAACTCTAATTAAACCTTAATTCTTAACTTAACTAAAATAAGACTAATTGAACCTAACTATAACTTGAACTTGATCCTAATCATAACACTAATTGAATGCTAACCTTAACCCTAATTGAACCCTATTTCCAACCATAAGCCTAATTGAACCTGAACCCTTACTCTAATTGAACCTTATTGTTGGGGTTAAATTAGGGTTCAATTAGCATTCTAGTTAAACCTCAATTGTAAGATTAACCAAAATAAACCTAACTAAACCCTAACTATAACTTGAACTTGACCCTAATCATAATGTTTAGGAATTGAATGTTATCGCTAACCAAATAACTGAACCCTAATTCCAACCATAAACCTACTTGAACCCTAACCCTAACTCTTATTGAACCTTATTGTTATGGTTCAATTAGGGTTTAATTAGCATTCTAGGATGGAGATTAAGGTTAGGTAAGGGTTAGAGTTGTGAATATATTAATATTAGCTTATAAATTTGACCCTAACTATAATCATAATTGAATCCTAACCCCAACCCTAATTAAACCCTAATTCTAACCCTAACACTAACAATAATTAAATTCTCACTCTAACCCTAACCATAATTAAATTCTATTGTTAGGGTTAGGTTTAGGGTTCAATTAGAGTTCTAGTATAAATCTTGGGGTTAAAGTTATTTATTTCTTGATATTAGTTTATAAATTTGACA
This sequence comes from Sequoia sempervirens, assembly GCA_007258455.2. Lineage (NCBI taxonomy): Eukaryota > Viridiplantae > Streptophyta > Pinopsida > Cupressales > Cupressaceae > Sequoia > Sequoia sempervirens. Next base: position 37,303 of record VDFB02169423.1, read on the forward strand.
TTAATGATAAATATATTAAACAAAGAAAAGTTAGTATATATTTTTATTTGTATGTGAAATTAAGTACTATTAGGGCTATAATTATTAATGTCTTAACATTAGTTTATAAATTCGACATTAATGAAAAATATTACCAACAAACATAAGTATTTTAACCTAGAATTCTATTTGTATGTTAAATGAAGTATTATTAGAGTTAGAATTATTAATCATAAAAAATAATTAATCAAATCACAACAATAGTTGTAACGCTTAGAATTAATTATAAAATTAAACTAAATTTTAATTTCTAAAATTTATAAAGTATTTATTATCTAGTTTTGAAAATAATCATTTAAATTATAGTAATTATCTACTACAAATAAATTAAATTAAAACTAAATTTTATTTTAAAATAATTCAACAATTATTAATTATAATTTTAGATATATATATATATATAATTTTCAATTTTTTTTTCTTTGCATCCAAATTATTTTATTTTCTAAAATTGCATTAAATTTTAACTTTAAAAAATCAAAAATTATTTTGCATGCCTATTTTTGTATTTTTGAGTTCAATTAGGTAAATTTAAATTTGAATAACCAATCATAGAGTAAATTAATAATCAAGTCACCACAATGTGTGTGTAACAGTTGATCATAAAATATTTGCACACATTGTGGTGACTTGATTATTAATTTACTCTATGATTGGTTATTCAAATTTAAAGAACAATATAACTAATTGAACTCAATACAAAAGTAGGTATGCAAATAATTCTGATTTTAAAGTAAGAATTTAATGTAATTTTAGAAAATAAAATAATTTAGATGAAAAAACAAATAATAGAAAATTTAGATATATATATATATATATATATATATATATATATATATATATATTCTTAATTTATTCTAAAATTATAATTAATAATTGTTGAAATTTATTATCTAGTTTTGAAAATAATCATTTAAATTATAGTAATTATCTACTACAAATAAATTAAATTAAAACTAAATTTTATTTTTAAAATAATTCAACAATTATTAATTATAATTTTAGAGATATATATATATATATATATATATATATATATATATATATATATATATATATATATATATATATATATATATATATATATATATATATATAATTTTCAAAAAATCTTTGCATCCAAATTATTTTATTTTCTAAAATTACATTAAATTTTAACTTTAAAAAATTAAAAATTATTTTGCATGCCTATTTTTGTATTTTTGAGTTCAATTAGGTAAATTTAAATTTGAATAACCAATCATAGAGTAAATTAATAATCAAGTCATCACAATGTGTGTGTAACAGTTGATCATAAAATATTTGCACACATTGTGGTGACTTGATTATTAATTTACTCTATGATTGGTTATTCAAATTTAAAGAACAATATAACTAATTGAACTCAAGAATACAAAAGTAGGTATGCAAAATAATTTCTGATTTTTTAAAGTAAGAATTTAATGTAATTTTAGAAAATAAAATAATTTAGATGAAAAAACAAATAATAGAAAATTTAGTCATATATATATATATATATATATTCTTAATTTATTCTAAAATTATAATTAATAATTTTTGAAGTATTTATTATCTAGTTTTGAAAATAATCATTTAAATTATAGTAATTATCTACTACAAATAAATTAAATTAAAACTAAATTTTATTTTAAAATAATTCAACAATTATTAATTATAATTTTAGATATATATATATATATAATTTTCAAAAAAAAATTCTTTGCATCCAAATTATTTTATTTTCTAAAATTACATTAAATTTTAACTTTAAAAAATCAAAAATTATTTTGCATGCCTATTTTTGTATTTTTGAGTTCAATTAGGTAAATTTAAATTTGAATAACCAATCATAGAGTAAATTAATAATCAAGTCACCACAATGTGTGTGTAACAGTTGATCATAAAATATTTGCACAAATTGTGGTGACTTGATTATTAATTTACTCTATGATTGGTTATTCAAATTTAAAGAACAATATAACTAATTGAACTCAAGAATACAAAAGTAGGTATGCAAAATAATTTCTGATTTTTTAAAGTAAGAATTTAATGTAATTTTAGAAAATAAAATAATTTAGATGAAAAAACAAATAATAGAAAATTTAGTCATATATATATATATATATATATTCTAAAATTATAATTAATAATTGTTGAATTATTTTAAAAATAAAAGTTAGTTTTAATTTAATTTATTTGTAGTAGATAATTACTATAATTTAAATGATTATTTTCAAAACTAGATAATAAATATTTATAAATTTTAGAAATTAAAATTTAGTTTAATTTTATAATTAATTCTAAACTTTACAAATATTGTTGTGATTTGATTACTTATTTTTTATAATTAATAATTCTAACTCTAATAATACTTCATTTCACATACAAATAGAAATCTAGGTTAAAATAGTAATTATTTTCAAATAAGTTAGTAATTATTAAATTTATATTTTTAAAAATATATATATGTTTAAAATAGTTGAGTTAAATTCATTTTACAATTTAGTAGTCTTAATATAATGGAGCCAACAACTGTAATTTTAGATATTTGTTTTGTTAAATATTTTGCATATTTACTTTAGAGTTAGTCAAATATTTGTCAAATATAAAATAAATATGAATTCTTATTTGTTTAAATCAAAGTTATTAATAACTTGTTAAAGAAGAGGAATGAAAAAAAAGATGTTTATACAAAATACTCTTCTCTAAAAAAAATATGTTTACAAGACCTTAGAAAAACAGGTCTTGTGGAAGGTGGTTCATGGAAATAAAAAAAGCCTTAAAAAATGGTGAATGCTTTAAAAACGTCCCAAAAAATTGCAAAAAAAAAGGCAAGGCATCACTCATTTTACTTTTATTGTGTTTTCTCTATTCTCAAATTGAAAACCTTGTCCAATGAGAATGAAAAGAAATTGTTTTTTTACATCTTATTCTTATAAATAAATATTATTTTTAGTGGATAAGATTACTTATATATATATATATTATATATATATATAATGTCAAGAATATTTTTTTTAAAAGATTTTGAATATTTTTTAGTTTTAAATATGTTAATTTAGAAACTTACTTTAATTACACATTACATCTCGTTTGTTACTGCAAGAATGCCTCTCCACCTAATTAAATAAATACATATATAAGTTTCAAAACATAATTGTGTATTATATATGAGTAAAATTTTTATTAAAAGATATTGTCATCCCCTTGTCTTACATATTTTGCGTGAATTTATTTGGTTTTTAAATTATAAAATATTTAACATCTTTTGTTTTCATGTCTTAGTTTTTTCTTAAACGAAGGATTCAAATTTTCTAATTTTTATTTCGAATAATATTTTTTAAAATGTTTATGTTAATTAATTTATTTTTAAAAAATAATAAATTTTCTATCTTAAATATGGTAGAAAATATTAGTCTATTTGTATCAATAATATTCAAAATAGTATTCAATAGTACTTATGACATATACATATATATTTAAAACTTTATAATAATTAATATTAATGTATACATAAATAACATAAACAAAAAATAAGAATATTTTAAATATCTAGTCCTCGTTTGCACATACAATTAGTTTTGGCCTTCCCCTTCAAAATTGAGCAAATGGGTTTTTGAATGTTGGAGGTCTCTCACTAAAGGAAATATAGAACTATATCCTTGTGCTAGGGGATTTTTCATTGTGTCCTACCAAATAGAATGTAGTGCCCCTCCGCTTTTGCTCCTTCATCATATTCGAGTATATGTGCCTAAATGAATTATGACGTCATGTTGGTTTCTTGGTTGCCTTGTTTGATTAGCCTTGAGTTAGGTGATAAGTTAGTATTTTGATTAACTTGTCTAAGCAAGGTAATCAAGTTAGAATACCTTTTTAGGTAACTATGATAAAAGTTAGAATTAAAATAATAATACAATACAAAGTATATGTTTATTAACAAATAATTAAATTAAATTATTAAAAAAATTGCCTAATATGGTAGTCTATAAGGTATTACTATGAAAAGATAATTAATTTAATAAAGATAATTAGTGCCTAATGAGTGAGTTTAATTAAGAAATTTAAAAGTGAGAAAATATTAAAGTAAATAAAATATTAAAATTTTGAACTCAAGTTTGAATAAAGATAAAAGCAAGGAAATCAATTAAAAAATGGAAAAAGAATAGTTTATTGCTAATAAAATAAAATAAAAAATAAAGCATCATGATAAGATTTTGAATTAAGATAGAAAAGCGAAGAAAAGATAGAAAAGTCTTCCTCCTTGCACATGCACAGTTTGGAAACGGAATTCCAAAGGAGAAACTTACCAAATTCGATGATCTTGTGTTTTCTTTTGAAAATCTATCTTGCTGAAAGTTTCTTATAATAGAGGGGGATCTGCTTTAGAGATTGCTTCCAAAAGGGAATTAATAAAGGTGAAGCAGAGGTCCTTAGGGAGGGGATTTTTTTTTTTCTGTGCTTCGGCGAAGGCACCCAGGTCCGGGATTCGACTTTATTATTTCAATTCTATCGTGTGGTCACTGGATCTCCAACTGGTCAAATTGCGGGGCCGTCAGGTTCCATCATTTCTAAACCTTAACTATTTCTTTTATTATATTAATATCGAATAGTTGACCCATTTGCCTTCTAGGCTTTTGCGTGTATTATTGTCTATGGTAAGAGATGGTTCCAAATCTTGTTGGTTCCTTGGTGTGAAGAATACCAGCTGCCTCTTGTTCTCTTGGTAATGCCTGTCTAACACTCTTGTAATTGAGCCATGTTACCTTAGATGTTGCGAACTGGTGTTTTGATCTTTAGCTGGAAGTACTTAGTAATTCCTTAGCGTCATTGCATGGTTTGATTGGAAATTCTTTTATCTCGATTAGTGAGAAACTCGATATTATCATTTCCTTCACCCGCCGATGTCTTTCGTTACAACTGTTTTGTATCTGTTGTTTATGTGAGATGAACGACTCCTCTCATACCCACCAAGTGCATGTCCCTGAGATTTTTTAAGCAACCCATTTGGGTAGTACAAAAGTAGGTGAAGGTTGAATGGTTGTCCAAGTTAGTACTTTTTACAAAGGATCTCCAGTGCTTGCAATGCCGTCAGGATGGACAACACATACCATGCCTCCTGCCACCAGAGTAATCGGTATTTGCAAGCCCAGTTGAATACTTTAGGTTCGATGTATATAGTTATGTATATGGAACTTGATGAGTGACAAACAAATCACGCTTCTTTGAGTAATTTCTCTGGCAGCCACCTCCAAGTGAATTTAGTTGTAGGGAGTCAATCTGCGTTATCCACAACTTCTGTAAGCAATTATGTGAGGGCCATCAGTCGGTGTTCTTTCTTTCACAGCATTAGGTACAAGTGTAGAATTTGGAGTATTCACCACCGCCTTCATTTCCCATGTTTCTTGTTTTTTTTAATTTTTACTTATGCAAGCTTTAAGTTTTTCCTTTGGAGATTATCATATTTTCTATTTAGATAGCTACCGCCAAACCATTAGTTATACTAATCTAAAGGGGAACTAAGATTATTTCTTTAACATGAATCTTCTATTCGAGTTATCCACGATGTTGAATCTCCATGAAACCTCGACTCTATAAACTGTACTGCTTGTTTTAAATGGTATTCATTGTGTGATGCATTGCATCTTTTGTCTTGCACCCTACGTCTTTGTCTTATCGCTTGGCAACCTGTCACTGTTACAACATTTAGAGTTGAGGCATTGTACAGAATTAGAAAACCTCCCTGAAACCATTGGCAACCTATCATAGCTGCAACTTTTAGATTTGCAAAGGTGTAGTAAATTAAATAGCCTCCCTAATCCAATTCACAACCTACCCATCTACTATTCTTGAAAATGGAATGTTGTAGAGGTTTGAATAATCTCTCTAACTCCATCGTCAATAGTATGCGCGCCTTGCTTATGCTTTCACATTTTTGCATACAAATCTGCCTTGACATAGTATTATGGTGCAATCTTATTTTTCGGTTTAATTCTTTCAAAACATTGCCTCTATTTTAATGATGGAAAACCCCAGCCTTCAATCTAGTATGATTCATCGGGCACCACAGGTTTAGCTGGCCTCATTAATTCAAAAATTTTGAGAGCTTCCTTGCAAAATCCTTTTTCTATATATCCTGCATTCAACACATTCCATGAGACTACAGTTCTTTGAGGAATTATGTTACTTAGTCCACTTGACACCCATTTTCCTTGCTTCCTTATTGCCTTTGGAATTGTATTATGTTTATTATTTCAGTTTGATATGGAAATGTTTCATGATCATCCTTTGGTTACTTATTTACTAGTTATTGCTTTGTTTATGTGATGAGATTAATGACTTTAAGTTATTATGTTGACTTATGAATGTTTTTGATTATGTCATTGTAATCCTTGAGTTTTATGATACTTTTGTATGATGTTGAGTCTTGTGGTTCCGTGTTTTGGATGTTCTTGGTTGAGGACTCTTTCTTGTCAGCTCCTTAGCACGGGGGGTGGGTCTTCGGACGCACGTGGTCGGGTGGAACGTGCTAAGCACCCCATTGGGTCCCCAGTCAAGGATCGAGCGGTGCGGATTGGTGTTGTGGCGGCGACTCCAGAGTTGTATTTGTCTTGGAACCAGTTATGATACTTTGTATTTATCTGTTCATTTGTATCATGTTATCTTGTTGTATGGATTACGTTCATGTTTAGAAACACTTTTGTATCCTTGTACCTCTCGAACATTGTATTGTAATGTAACGTTAAACCTCGTGTGGCTATTGGCCATGGCAGTTGTTATTCAATGTGTTGAGTTAATCATGTATATGTTGTATTTACGTACACAGCTGGTTTCTTATCAATGATTTATCATGTATGTGTTATATTTGTTAATATTTATTTTGTTATGGACTATATCTTTGACTTTTATTCTTTATTGTTGTTGTATGGAATTAAGTTCATAATGACTCCTTGTGTACCCCAAGGGATGTATGTGTTAGTGAATCTACTTAAATGAAATTCAAGTCATGACTTAATGTGTATTACATGTATGTCATGTTAACTTTTTTAAAAAAAAAAATTGTGCAGTAATTATTGTTTAATTGTCCTTTGGGGTTCGCACGACGGGGCATTACATAGAAAATGATAGGAACATGGTGCTAGAGTGTGGGATTTGGATGTGGGGACAACACTCCTTCTCAATCAAGCCATGGTTTTCCTCCTTCAAACTGTTAACATAATCCTTAAGCATCATGCTTATTTGGGTCATACTATCCAATCTCCCTCTCCAATTTTAAGAAGTTTCATGTTTTGAGTATATTGGCAATGCTCTTGGTTGATTTTTACAAGATGCAATGTCATCAAACTTTTTCCATACTCCCTATGCCCACATTCTTGTGGATATTGGTGTGCCTCTAAGCATCTACCCAAGGATATTATCCTTCTTGTTGGAGATTAACCATGGACTCAAACACTTAACTATTAGGTTCTTCCCTTTTACTATAAGAGATGCTTCACTATTGGACACCTTTCTTTAGAATTCCCTTGTTCTCAAGGGTGAGGCAACTTGGTAGAGAAATTCCCTCCATGATCATTTGACTTTTAGTGATTCTAATACTAAGGATGTGAATCCCAAATGGTCCTTGTACTAGAATTAGTTCCCCATAGAGATGCAAAGAATTCAAAGATTTATCTTGATGGCTCAACTCCTTATTGCTTAGTATTGGCTAATCCACATGTAAACCTCCTATCATTGGGTGTTGAGTCTACTGATATTTGTTTACTTAAGGTTTTGGTACAACATTTGACTCCTCTTTTTGTGCCTATAAGGGTTTTATTTAAGTATTTGATAGAGGCTAGCCCTCCCCTCTCCCCTATTCTAATATTTTTTAAGTTTATGCCTCATGGAGTATTATTTGAATTTGGAAGAGATTCCTTCCTTTAGAAACATGCTTGTCTTTCCCAAAATTAGGTCATGGATGCTTAAAATGCTAGGTTGAAGCTTAGGATTATGTAGGTGGCCTTCCAAGTATGTTTTGTTTTCCAAATAAGTTGCAACCTCATTCTACAAGGTTCATGGTCCCTTCAAAACCATCTTTGTATTCACAACATGGTTGCAATGATGTTAAATATATTAGGTCCTTTCAAAACATGTTATTGTGTACAATTTTTTTGTGTGTTTGCAACTTGGTTGTAGTTTCATTGTGGATTAAATTTTTTACTATTGGATGTTTGTTGTAAATGGTTCTAAGGCCCCTTTAAAACCTATTTTTACCCATATAATAAAAACATAAACAAAAAATATTTCTTAGGATGGATGTTACTTCTTAAAATTTTGCTTAAACAATCTTTGCTCATGTAACAAGCCCAATGTTCTACCCATTGATTTTTATTATGTTTAACCTACAAGTGACTAGTTCATGATACCAACATTTAGCAATATTTTTTTTCCTTTCTAATTCATTAATAAGATGCACATTTAAAATAATCTCATTTCAAATTTCCCATTGCATTTATAAGATACATAACATAATTCCAAGTAATGATTCCATATTTCATAATTTCATTGTAACGATCTAACAATTTCCCATTTACAATTTCTCAATAAAGATAGAGATACATGAATACATACTAGCTTCCAAGAGCTTAATGAAACAAATATACAAATAGAATATAATGATCTGGATGTCCCCAATGTTAGTGCATACCTCCTAGATGTCCCCATTACTGGTGCATACATTTTCTAGATGTCCCCAAAATCGGTGCAATCTTACATCCTCAAATCCCAACCACCAACTAAATGAGGGAGAGCATCACTCAAACGATAATCTGCCAACCAAAGACTTAATGCAATTCCCCACACATCTACCTAATTGGTAAGATGGACCCACCCTTTGACAAAGATATTGGTTTGATAACCTCATAATACCAGCCTTCCAGAGCATGGTGTTGTGTCCTACATCTCTAGAGCTACCATACATTGGCTACAACCTACATGTATGTTGTTCCCTCCCAAGTATGCAAACCTAGATCATAGTGAACCAACAATGTAAATAGTGGCTACTTACAATACTTTGGCCAAAGAATTCAACACCTAGTACTTCGAGTGTAGGTCGTACGTTCACCCACCCCTTAGCTCAATTTGGTGTTTGACCATTCATACTCTTTTTAAATCATAACATGAATTCAATTTAAAAGGTGATGATATAACAAATTGACTAACTAGGTTACTCCCTTTTCCATGGATTATCCTAACCCCAATAATAACCAAGTTAACCATACATGCACACATACTAAGTGACCAACTAGGTTACTCCCTTTTTCATGGATTATCCTAACCCCAAGAATAACCAAATTAACCACACAAGTAAACATAACATCACAACATTAAATGAATCTATTTCAAAAGTATAATCACAACATTAAAGTGTTCAATATGGGTTGGGATTAACATTAAAGTGTTAATCCCAACCCATGGCTTTAATTAAAAAGTAATGTACAACAATCAAGTGGTCATAAACAATCATGAAAACCTCTCTTTCAATATGACTCAAATATTCATATGTTTACAATGTTCACTACATTTATATATAATCTAGAGTACATTATCAGCTTGAGAGAGTTTGTGCTTCTACACCTATAATGTTAGAGTAATAAAGTCATCACCTAATTAATTAATTGGGTCACTTTATGCTTTATTAGACTTAAGATAAACTTAGGAGTGATTTTATTTCATTATTTGCTTTAATTAATTAGTTGTTTTTTGCATAATTAGAGCCTCTAATATTAGAACATGTTGTCTCATTCATTACTATGAGGAAAATTGGTATGTTCTAATCTAACCCTAGTCTAGGGTTAGATTTCATCCTTTTCATAAGGATTGATTCATTGTAATTATTTGCAATTCTCTACGGCAACATACTCACTACACTTGTTCACATAATGCAAATTGGTATTTTTCATCAGATGTGAGTTGTAGGGCAATCATATCTTGCTTATTTCTTCATAATGTGATTGGTTTATCATTGCGGGTGATTCATGGGAGCTGTGGATTGAATCAGTCAATTCCAAGATGGTATCAAAGCACCAGATCTGTAGCCACCTTGTCTAGTTTTTTTGAAGAAATCAACTCATGCATTAATATCTATGATCTATGGTTAAATTTTAGGCATTCCATTGAATCCAGAGCTGTTGGAATAGTTAGGTTTTCCTTTTGTTTCATTGAAAAAGGCCTTCATTTTTCTGATCTACAAGGGTTTGAAGTTTATGAGGGTTTCTAGATCCAAAGCATACTTGCAATTTTGAAGTGTTTTGAGCCCAAACAAATCTCACCATCACATTTAGAGCACCCAAAAACCCCAAAATCAATTGTCAAATTGTCAAAATCGGACACAGTGACTCTGGGAGGTAATTTTTTATTTCTAGGTCGTACAACCTAATAAAGCACACAATCCAAGAAAAAAATTAAAAAACCAGAGTTAATGGGCACCGCCGTCAGTTAACCACTAGCGGTTAACCACTAGTGGTTAATGCTAGTGGCTAGTGTAACTGCTAGTTTTTTCCTCCAAACCTTTTTGGAGAAATTTTGGTATTTTAGCCATAACTTTTGCATCAGAACTTGGATTTTTGAAAACAAAATATTTTCAGAAAGCTAGTTTCGAGCCTGATCTAGTGGTGTAGGTGTTTTTTCTATTTTTTTTTGTTAAGTTGCAATTTTTTCCAGTCAAAGTCATATCATCATTTTTCATGCTTCTAGGGGCATACCTTTTGCATACGGTCTTTATTTTTGGAAAAAAAAAAGGCATTGGAAAGCTGGTTCAGTTCTCTACACAGTAATTAGACTTATTTTCCTATATTTTTCCCTAGGTAAATTTTATTCAGCCTTTTTTGTTTACACAATTTGCTTAATACTTGGATGTTTTGGTACTTGGGAATGCTTTGTTTGCGTCATTTGGCTCTATTTCACATGATTTTCATGCATAAAGTTAGTTTTCTTATATTTTTTCATTTGAAGAGTAATCATGGGTTTTTCTACTCACCCTTCTGTTGTAATCCTAGAACAAGATAATTATGAGTCATGGGCAAAGGGCATACTTACACATTGTAGGTGGCTTAATATTTTTCCTCATTTATATGACCTCATACCTGAACCAAACACACCAGGGATAAAATAGCTTGGGATATCATTAGAGATCATTTAGTAGGACTTATATGTTCTAGTGTCGATTTTGACACCATGTGTGATGTATCGGACACTGATTGTCCCCACACACTTTGGACTCATCTTTGGGAGATCCATGGAGACCCCAATCTCTCTCCATACCTAGAGGGTCCTGATTTAGATTGTCTCTAACCCATGGCTACTACAACTTGTATACCCATTGATGATGCTACATTAGAGGACCTAGAGTATCTAGCAGGTCTTGCACATTATGATGGATTAGAGGCTTGTCTTCTAATTCCTACTCTTCAGAATGAGATTACACATGCATCATCTGTTGTTCCTAATGACATTAGTATCACTACATTAGCCCCTATGGATTCAGTTTAGAATCATGACCATCTTGGTCATTCATTTTTTGCTACATCATGGGATTCTTATCTTGCAAACACATCATTGTTTGTTGTGTCTCACACTGCAAATCTTGAGGATTATATTGAGGACATACATCTCCTCTATCTTGACAGTCAGATTATCATTGTATGCCCACCATCATCAATGCATTCAGAGGTTGTATTTCAAAAGTCTTCACATTAGTTTGGATTTGACATCATTTGTTTCAGTTCATACACAAAGATTCTTCAGCATCCTATCATGGCACACATCTTGAGACATATTAGTTCATCAATATTCATAGGGTTTCTTTGAAATCATCCTTTGGATCCATTTCTTTCCAAGGGGATGAATGTTATTTGCTGCTTCAGGATCTCTTTTTGGATTCTAAATCAGGCATCCACCATTGCGACGAGAGTTTCTTCATTGTGGGGGGGCCTTCTGGTCTCTTTCTATCTCTCCCATGGAGACGATTGTATATGTACTTATGTAATAGAAGTTGTCTTTGGGGGGTATCATGTAAACCACCTTCTATCCTTCTTCTATTAGTGCATTACATTCTTTTCTTTTCTCTCTTTTGGAGGGGAATTTTATTCCCATGTGGTTTTCTCCCTTTCTCCTTTTGTGGGAGATATGTATGTTGTACATGGGTACCTCATCAGCCATTAGGGCGAGACCCATTCATGCATCCATTCATGTATTTCTTTATCATGGTTTAGTTTCTCCCTAGTTCATCTTAAGGGGGGTTGTTAGAGTAATAAAGTCATCACCTAATTAATTAATTAATTAATTGGGTCACTTTATGCTTTATTACACTTAAGCTAAACTTAGGAATGCTTTTATTTTATCATTTTCTTTAATTAATTAGTTGATTTTTGTGTAATTAGAGCCTCTAATATTAGAACATGTTGTCTCATTCATTACTATGAAGACACTTGTTATGTTTTAATCTATCCCTAATCTAGGGTTAGCTTTCATCCTTTTCATAAGGATTGATTCATTGTAATTATTTGCAATTCTCTATGGCAACATATTCACTACAGTTGTTCACATAATGCAAAATTGGTGTTTTCATCAAATCTAAGTTGTAGGGAAATCATATCTTGCTTATTTCTTAATAGTGTGATAGGTTTATTGTTGTAGGTGTTTCATGGGAGCTGTGGATTGAATCAATCAATTCTAACATATAATTCATCTTCACAATATGACTTTGGGTTGTTGGAATGTAAGTCCTCTTCTAGAATTTCATGAATAGGAATAGACTCTTAATCAGAAATAAGAAAATGGCATAACTAGAAAATACGTTTTTCAACCCTATTATTGAATATTGATATAACAATCAAGTGCACACCCTAACCCTAGGGAAAAAGACTCACTTCCTACTTTCAAGGAAATAGGAGTAACCAATCAAGGATAAATTCCAATCATGGTTTGTACAATATCATATCTTATCAATGATGACATGTCTATCATGCTATCATTACTATTTTATTACTAACCTCATTATCCACAAAGGTTTACCTAGCATCATAAGCTTACAATTTTAAGATAACACTTCAATGTAATATCATTTCTCATATTACATGTAAGCATACATAAGGTCTATAACAACATAAGTATTATACTAATACTCCAAGGTTACACTTTTTAGTAAAAAAAAATATGTAATTCCACAAAGTGGTTAATATACATGAATCAACCAATAAGGTTTCACCAAATTAAGAAATCGTCAAAGATCATACAAATTCACCAAAATAATAATCCATCAAAATTCATGCAAGAAAGCTCAACAAAACATATAATTCATTCTCCCTCAAACACTTGCATTCAAACACATTTTCAATGCAAAAGGAATAAAGTAAAATTGGCATGCCTAGTATTATAGCTCCCTACTCCCTAAGCTTGATTCCACATTCACGCTTGCTGCTCCTTATAAAATCAACCTATCTCCAATCCTATCCTCTCTCAAAGCTCTCAACAATATGCAAATACTCCAAAATAAACCCTCTTTCTTCACTAAGCACTTAACAACTCACTTACATAGAAAACTATAGCAAAAACTTCAAAAATATGAATGAATAAGAAGAAATCAGAATAAATGAGTGAGTGAAGAAAAGGTAGAGAAGCTCCCTCTATTTATACTATAAATTGAGAAACTCAATGCTACTAACAAGATCTCAAAACCACCACCTTTTCTCTTCCTATTGCCACCACTCCAACATCAAACTAATTTCCCTTCTAAAATGCATCAACTCAACCAAATGAAATAATATGTGGTTGCTTTTAAATCTTAATCTGCAACACATATGCAGTCCATATATTTCCATCTTCTCCAATAAGGATGAGTCACCTCTTTCCAACTGACAGCAAAGACTTTTACTGAGTCAAACTCAGAAATACTTATCTACAAGTTTCCTAATTGCTAAGCAAATCAACTACCTTCTTTAGCTTTAGCCAGCTCTAGCTTGACAAAGTCTTTATGCTCATATTTAGTTGTGCATTGGTTCATAGACTTCTATGTTCTTTATTCCACATATTATGGCATTACATATTTTACACATTATCATGTTGGGTGTGAGCTTCAATATTAGCAACAACTTTAAATAAAATGTCTTGCTTCATTTTAGCGTAGCTTTAAGTGCTTAATATGTTCAATAAATGGCATTCACTTTGCATATTATCAATACTTTATATACTATGCATATTACCTTTATGCTATGTGTTTTGGTTCATATTTCCTTGCCAACATTCACGCCAAAACTGGCAACTTGGGCTGATTTTATCAAGAGTTAGATAATGATACTAATATGTATGCTTTGCAAACATTTCCCATGCGCTTCCATATCATGCTCGTTATTTTGCAATAGTTAACAATCCATATTTTATGCATTGTCAACAAAAATACTATTCACATATGCATGAGCATATTGGTAGCGTATGGTTATTACGTGGTTTGTTGGCTTATACAAGCCTACATTATTCAATAAGTCTACATTTTATATGTAATGGGGTTACTTTAAAACATTACACGTATAAATCATCAGATATATTAATGTATATATATTGTATAGTGTTCGACCACTATAATATATATATTAACATATATATGTATATTAAAATCAGTAATTGCTAATCATATACATTAATAATTATATATAAATATATATTATGTATATATATACATATATAATAAAATATGCACATATACATATATATCAATACATATATTTATGCTCATATTTTATTATTTAAATATTCATAATAATCACATCTATTTATATATTCATCAATCTATATATATATATATATATGAAAAATGTATATATATAATATATTCTCTATGTCTAATTGATATCCTTGTGCATATGATATATCCATGCATGGGTATGTGTAAGTATTTCTACTCACGTATATGCATGTGTGCACGTATATGCTCACATGCACGAGTTATTATTTTTACATACATGTATATACATATATACATTCTATGTATATAATCATCAATTAATATATTAAATATAAACATAAATACATGAAGAAGAACTCAAAAACAATATAGAGATTTAATCACATAGTTCAAACCTAAGAAAAATCAAGAAATTAAAGACTAATACCAAAACCATTGCAATCATCAAAATTGACTGAAGGTTTTCCTACCAATTCCTAACTAACTTGACTTAGCTTGACCAAACTAGGATGTGAGTGTGTGATAGCTCAAATAGGCACGTTAAGGGTTACCAACCGAGCTCCTCTCTTGAGTGATACTCCCCTTCTCTTATCTAATGGCTTGATGCTTTCCTATATCCAACTTAATGCATCACAAGGGTAGTTAGTTGATCACATAAAATTCACTTGTATCATAAATCATTTACATCATCAAAGCTTTAAAGTAATCATATTGCAATACATATTCATTCATCAAATTTTCCATTAGTATATAAAAAACATAATCATGCATTAAAAAATTTGGTAGTTCTCACAATGAGGTGTAGCATATAAAAGTCATCATTTTACATCATATTTACTCATAAAGATAAAATTAATTTGGTTACTAAGAAATGGGGTGTAACATACTTCCCCTCTTGTGAATCATCATCCCTAATGATTCAAAGTACTGAAACATGTAAATAAATTCGAATAAAGTTTTTACTTACAATTTTGCAAATTATGCTGGAAATAAGTAATTTATCATAAATATCCAATTAATCCCCCCTCATAGCTTGGTCCTTTGCAATCTTGTCCTTCCTATACATTGCACTAAGTGACTCTACTAATGCATGGGAGGATCTTGTGTGCTTCAAGAAAAATTTCTCTCCAAAGAACTATACATCATAGTTACATTGACTCATATGTACATCATAAGTACAATAATGGTTGAATCCTACATGAAACCTAGACCACAATGACTGGAAAAACGTTTTCTCATTGGCTAACACTCAATTATCCTTAATGTAACCCAAATAGAAAAGGAATGTTGGTGCATTATGCACTACATCGTGGGTCTCATCCTTCCTCTAGTCTTTACACCATTGGACAATTCATAAGTCGAGAATGTCCATCACTAACACTAATATTTACCTTGAACATAATAGTACTTCCCTTGACTACTATCTATCTTGAGCATAATAGTACTGCTTCTTAATTCAAGCATTGTATCAACAATTTTTTCCTTGATCATTTTGATCTATTCTCCCATTTATAACAATATTTCTGGTCTAAGGCTAATCATATTCCCTAGATTACCCTCGCTTATAGGAATTTAGCCCTTCCTTCTGAATAATGTTTCAAATGGATCAAATTTCAATGATTAAATTTTATTATAAAAAAAGTATTCCACAAATCCTCCAAGATTTGATTTATCCCTTTTTCCTGATTGGTTGACTCAAAACAATAATTTGAGCATACATTTGAATTCTCAATAAGGTGATCATGGTTTACATAAAATCTTAATGTTACTTGTGTGTCTCTACCAAAGATAACCTTCTCGGAAACATTAAGCAACTACTTTACACAAATTTGTTGTGTAGGACTTGTACCCTACAAATCAAAATTTCCAATAAAAAATTGGTTACCTTGGTGAGTTTGTCCACCATAACATTATGCCAGTTCCACCGGTATAGTGTAACACCCCTCCATTTTTCTCTTTTGATCAAACAATATTTCTCTATGTATGTTTATTTTGCTATCACTTTGTTTGTGGAACTTGGTTACTTTTGACCGCTAATTGTAAGTGATAAACATTATGTTTTATGTGATGGTATTTTATTTTGACATTATTATTATTTCATGTCATGGATTAGATTAGCATGTATGTGAATTAACAATGCTTTACGTTTTCGATTATATCATTAATGTCAGATGTTTCAATTAGTTATACTGTATTGGTAAAGGGGACGGGATCATATCACTCGCATGCGAGCGCCCTGTGATTCCGCGACTTCCTCTTCACGGTATGTTTTAATATATTATATGCATGTTTCAACACTCGTATTGTGTGCAGGATGTAGGTATAGGACATTGACTCCACCTGGTTTCACAGGTCTAAGCATGTCCATTGACCAACGGTATTGATTGGGAGATAGTAATTAGGTTTCTTGTGTCAAACCATCACCCTAGCCATAGTGTGTCGTCGGTTTTAGTCGGGTTCAGTGTTTTATGTTGTTAGTTTCTCCATTGGCTTTATATTTAAAATTGCAAGTTAAAAGGGATTAAATGGCTTTTGAAATTTATAAATGATTATTGTTTTGTCTTATTGAAATGTTGGGAAATTAGTGATTAATTAATTAAATTAAATTAATTAATAAAATAATCTAATTTTGAATTAGGTTATTTTACTGACTAATTAAATTAATAAGGATAAATTAAATCAAATTGGTTGGGTTGGCATCTTTGGATTTTGGATTAAATCAAAAAAATTAGAATTAAGCTTTATATTTTACCTTTAGAAATAAAAGTTGAAAAGAATTTTATTTGTGAATTGTTAAAATCATTTGGTTAAAGAAAATTTAAACTGTCATTTGGGTTGTAATGAATTTTATTTAAAAGAATATTTTTGCAAAATGCATTTGGAAAATGAAATTGTTTTATTAAATTTCAAAAATAAAAATATCTAAATTAGCAATAAATGTTGGTGGGTGGATTCAAAGTTAGGGGTTTGACAAATTTGGAGAGGATTGCATAAGGTAATTGTGGTTTTATTTTGAATTTTAATTGGAAAAATTTGGAGAGAAAACTTGCATGGAAATTCTTGGAAGAAATTGAAAAGAAAAGATTGAAGATTGGTGAAGCTTGGAAAAAGAAAAGGGAAAACTTCCATTGAAGGATTTTAAAGCTTGGAGAAAAACACAAGGTTCTTTCCTTATTTGTGCAAATTTTATTTTGAAAATTTTGTTTTGAAATTGTTTAAACTGTCTATGGAAATCAAAATTTGATTTAGAGGAAAAAACCATCAAGAATCTCCATTCAAAACCTGAAACAAAACAAAAATAATCTTGTCAATAAAATTTAGAAAATAAAACAAATCTATGTTTTATCAATTTTTCTATAGTTTGATCTTCTTCAATTTGTTTATAAATCAAGAGATTTGAATATATAATATATATATATATATATATATGAGTATATATGACTATATATATACACATACATATATAAATTATATATATATGTGTGTTTTTTATTTATTTCGAATTTTAACACTGGTTAAAAAAAAATTAAAAAAAAGGAAGCAAGCTCTGTATTTGTTTAAAACGCCCAGAATGCGTTTCCTTTTAATCGAAATTGTTTTTTATTATTATTTTTTTTTTATTTGATGGTATATTGGGGCTTCGGCCCCCATGGGCGTTCCCATCACTGGGGAGCACTGCCTGTGAAGGCAGCGCGAGTGCTGCCCTCACAGGCCGCGGCCCCCAGTGTGGCGGCCGCGCCCCTGTGTATACAGGGCCACGCCCAGCACTTAGGGTTCGGCCGAGTTTTATTAGGCGTTTGACTTTTTTATTAGTTTATATATTATACATATAATATAATATATATATATATATTTATATATTATATTATATTTAAAATATTTAATATATAATATAATATTCATATTATATTATATTTTAAATATGTGGGTTATTATTTAGTATTTTAATATATGTTTAAATATTATTTAAATATCATTATTAAAATGATAGTTTATAAGAGTAAATGAGAAAATGATTGGGAATAAAATATTTAACTTATTTTAAAGATTGTTTTGTTTAATAAAATGTTGTTATATTTGGAAAATTGAGTTATTTAAAAACATTAGCTATGATCGAGAACTTCAAATAAAACAATAGGTAAGCATTTTATTTCAAACAAGGTTATGCATTTTGATTGACTTCTTACATTATGTCTTTCCTTGGATTGGTTTAGGAAATCCGAATATTAGTTAATTTATGTGCCTAAGATGCTTTCTAATGATGTTTTGTTTATTCTTGATGCTAGACAATTAAGTCCTTTGTTTTTTTTTAAGTCTTACTTTGGGGTTGTCTTATCAAAAGTATGGGTTGTCAGTATGTTAGTCAACCATGTGTTTTTGCTTTGGGTAGTACTCGTGGATGTAGGGGTGTGTTACCCAGTTATCGTGAACGGGTTAGGTGATATGTTATGGTACCCCGAGTACTACGATCGGGTTGTGTGACCTTATGTGTTAAGGTTGGATTTGGTTTCTAGTTTTGTGCATCTTGTCTACCCTTATATTGGGGGTTTTGTATCCCAGTGTTGTCAGTAGGAGAGTGGCCCTTTGTGGGGGTCCGACGCCCAAAGTGGTGTCAGGGTAACTCACCTAGGGTTTAATCAAGTGATAATTTAAAAGAATTAATGGGGAACTTCACACTAATAAAGTTAAAGAATGCCTCTCTCATGGAACACGCATTGTTAAGACTCAAGATGAGATGAGACGCATAGTTTTGCATGAGGGTCCGGCGCCGGTAGAGGCAAGCCAGGGTAACCCATGATGGGGGTCTGGTAGCCTAGGAAGGTTGAGCTAGGGTAACTCATGGCAATTTATGTATGACACTCTTCCTACGTCAACAGTTAGTCAGTTATTGTGTGTTGTACAATGGTGTACTTGACCTATGTAACCCGGAAGCAATGTCTTTTCTTGTGAGTTTCTCGTACTGTGATAAGTGTTGTTATTTGGTATTTGAGTCAGTTCAATTATGTTAGCCTTTGTCTAGAGGTAGTTGGTCTTGACTAGAAATCCTTGTTACTATCTCCTAGCACGGGGGGTGAGCCTTTGGGTTTCGCTTGGTTGGGTGGAATGTGCACCTTACACCGTTGGCTTTGTTCGTGATCTTATGGACAAGACTTTCATGATGGAGAGCTCGTTGGTTCCAGTCAGTCTTCTAGTTTCTTTTACTCCAGTTATTCTTGTATTTCATTACCCCTCATTTGTATCAAGGTGGAAATTGTTTTAAATTATCATGTTTATTTGATTTACCTCATTCGAGGAATGAGTGTTGTAATTATAATGTAAACAATTGTTATTGGATATTGTGATGTATCGATTTGTCTTTGATGTTATATCATGTATGGAATGTATGTACTTTAATTCCTTAATTGAATGATGTTATGTTTTCATTCCTTGGTTGTTTAATTCAGGTTTAGGTAATCTTTGTCTCGTAGCCTTAGGGGATGTTGGCAATGTGTAGCGAACTTGTACGTTATTGCACTTATTCAAAAAAAAAAATTGTTGCATTTGGTTAGTGAATTGCAACTTCCCCTAGGGTTGTGTGGTGGGGCATTACACATGGTATCAGAGCCTAGGTTTAAACACTGGGTACTCTGGGATTATGGTGGACCCATTATACTTGTAGTGTTTAGGTTTTAAGTGGTGTGTCTTGCCTAATACCTTGAAGTGTCTATGTAGGAGTATGCCTCCTAGACCCGGAAGAGGTGGAGGGCGTAGACGTGGTCGTTTAGGCGATCGCATTGGGGAACAACAGGACTTACCCCCGCATGTTCCTTGTGAGCCTGATTGTGAGGAGCAACAGGCTTCTCAGAACATTCAGGGAGAGGGTAATCAGAATCCAGATCCACCAGGGATCGAGGATGCTCAGTTGCATCAGTTGTTAGAGGAGACCCTTGCCCTCCTTGGGCCAAGGCAGAGAGTAAAGAAGGTTGTGGTTAGAGAGAGGGCAATGTCAGATCAGTTAGATGCAAAGGTAGCAGCCCATATGAGGGACTTGCTTAGGGCACGTCCACCCATATTTGATGGATCGGGCAGTGGTTTGGAGGTAGAGACAGGCTCATTGACTTGACTAGGTGTTTTGCTATGCACTCATATAGTAGCAACACTCAAGCTAGGTGCGCTATCATGCACTTGAGGGGATTTTCCTCCACTTGGTGGAGATTGGAGGAGCAGAAGCTCCACATGGACATTGGTACAGTTTCTTGGGAGTTGTTCCAAAAGAGGTTTCGGGCTAGATTTCTTTCGTAGCATTGGAGGCAGCGTCGAGGAGATGAGTTCCATGCCTTGCGGCAGATGGATATGTCAGTAGAGCATTATGAGCGTCATTTTTACAAGGTCAAGCAGTATGCCGGTATAGGTGACGATGAGGGTATGCTTGTACAACATTTTGTTAGGGGCTTGAATGCCCAGATCAGTGGTGGAGTTTAGATATTTGAGCCGAAGACCATGGAGGTAGCTGTGGATAAGGCTCGTATTGTTGAGGAAAATTTAGCTTTGGCTTTCGGTGGTCAATCGGGAGTTCAGTTTGGCAGTGCACCTTCCTTTGGTGTTGGATCTCAGGTTGCAGGCGTTCCCAAGGGGAATCAAGAAACCACAAAGAGTGGGCAACATCAACCTTCGCAGTCAGGGCAACAGAATTCTCAGTCCCAACACGGTGGTAGTTGGAAGCAAAGGAAGAGGGATCAGAGTTGGATTCGAGTGCATCGTGATCGATACAATCAGCCTGCTCAAAGTTCCCAGTCAGTGTATAGTGGAGGTGGTTTTTCGTGACCTAGTGCATCTCCTGATGTTAGGGAGTTCAGTAGAGGGACAGGATGTTTCACTTGTGGTCAGCAGGACCACATTGCTCGTCAGTGTCCTCAGCGGGGTGCTTCTGGTTTTAGTCAGAGACCGTTGGCTTCTGGGCCAACGGTAGGTGATGCAGGAAGATCACATAGGGTACTTACTATGGTGGATACCCGTCAAGTCGGGCATCAGGGTGTAGTTCTTCCTTCAACGTCAAGAGTTCATCCTCAGGGATCTAGATTTTGAGTGTGTATGAGGGAGCTTTATCCCTTCTTGTTTGCAAGCTTCCAGGAGTAAGCCTGACCCTAGGGGGGGAGGATGTAACACCCCTCCATTTTTCTCTTTTGATCGAACAATATTTCTCTATGTATGTTTATTTTGTTATCACTTTGTTTGTGGAACTTGGTTACTTTTGACCGCTAATTGTAAGCGATATAAACATTATGTTTTATGTGATGGTATTTTATTCTGACATTATTATTATTTCATGTCATGGATTAGATTAGCATGTATGTGAATTAATAATGCTTTACGTTTTTTATTATATCATTGATGTCAGATGTTTCAGTTAGTTATACTATATTGGTAAAGGGGACGAGATCATATCACTCGCATGCGAGCGCCCTGTGATTCCGCGACTTCCTATTCATGGTGTGTTTTAATATATTATATGCATGTTTCAACACTCATATTGTGTGTAGGATGCAGGTACAGGACATTGACTCCACCTGGTTTCATAGGTCTGAGCATGTCCATTGACCAACGGTATCGATTGGGACATAGTAACTAGTTTTTCTGTGTCAAACCATCACCCTAGCCATAGTGTGTCGTCGGTTTTAGTCGGGTTCAGTGTTTTATGTTGTTAGTTTCTCCATTGGCTTTATATTTAAAATTGCAAGTTAAAAGGGATTAAATGGCTTTTAAAATTTATAAATGATTATTGTTTTGTCTTATTGAAATGTTGGGAAATTAGTGATTAATTAATTAAATTAATTTAATTAATAAAATAATCTAATTTTGAATTAGGTTATTTTATTGACTAATTAAATTAATAAGGATAAATTAAATCAAATTGGTTGGGTTGGCATCTTTGGATTTTGGATTAAATAAAAAAAAATTAGAATTAAGCTTTTATATTTTACTTTTGGAAATAAAAGTTGAAAATAATTTTATTTGTGAATTGTTAAATTCATTTGGTTAAATAAATTTAATTACCTTTTTGGTTGAAAATGAATTTTATTTAAAATGAAAACTATGCAAAATGCATTTGGAAAATGAAATTTTTATTAAATTTCAAAAATAGAAAATATCTAAATTAGCAATAAATTTTGGTGGGTGAGTCCATTTTAGGGCTTTGACAAATTTGGAGAGGATTGCATAAGGTAATTGTGGTTTTATTTTGAATTTTTTTTTGGAAAATTTGGAGAGAAAATTTGCATGAAAATTCTTGGAAGAATTTGAAAAGAAAAGATTGAAGGTTGGGGAAGCTTGGAAAAAGGAAGAGGGCAAACTTCCATTGAAGGATCTTAAAGTTGGAGAAAAACACAAGGTTCTTTCCTTATTTATGCAGATTTTATTTTGAAAATTTTGTTTTGAAATTGTTTAAACTGTCTATGAAATTCAAAATTTGATTTAGAGGAAAAACCCATCAAGAATCTCCATTCAAAACCTGAAACAAAACAAAAATAATCTTGTCAATAAAATTTAGAAAATAAAACAAATCTATGTTTTATCGGATTTTCTATAGTTTGATCTTCTTAATTTGTTTATAAATCAAAATTTGAATATATATAATATATATATATATATATATATGAATATATATATATACACATACATATATAAATTATATATATATGGTATTGTGTTTTATTTATTCCGAGATTTAACAACTGGTTAAAAAAAAATAAAAAGGAAGCAAGCTCTGTAGCTCTGTATTTGTTTAAAACGTCCAGAATGTGTTTCCTTTTAAGCGAAATTGTTTTTTATTAATTTTTTTTTTTTATTTGATGGTATGTTGGGGGTTCGGCCCCCATGGGCGTCTCCATCACTGGG